>BHFT01021753.1:0-30080 GCA_004320025.1 Laticauda laticaudata
ATTTGGGGCACTTTTGAGACCGGATAACAACGGATGGAAAATTTGCTCATCCGCTGTGTCCTTTTTACATATGTTTTTCATCTGTCAGCCAGTGTGACCTAGCCTTTAGTTCTAGGTTGTTTCTCTCCTTGATTAGTTTTCATCCAGTGTTTCTTGACCTGCCTTCTAAGTGCTTTGGAAAATAAGTTGGTCCCCTCTTCTTTGTGGCAGCCCTTCATAATGTCACTCCTAGTCCTTCTTTTCAGTAGACTAGACATACCCATGGTATCTTGAGCCTATCTTTTGGGGTGTTGGCTATTCCTGACAGCTTTGGGTCACCCAAAGAATTCCCCTTCTATTCCTTCAGTAAAATCATTTTATGAAGAACCTTGGGTACTTCACTTCTTACTTCCCTTCATATAGTCCAGGATTACATATTGAGTGCAGTTTGTCAGCCAGTTACAAATCCATCTGGTAGTGGTGCTGTCTATCCCACATGTTTTTAACTTATTAAGAAATAGATTGCAGTCTATTTTGTCAAATGCCTTACTGAAATCCAAGCATACTATGCCCATAAAATTTTGCTGGTCCACTAATTTAATCATGTTGTCAAAGAATGAAATCAGATTTATTTGGCATGATCTGTTTTTGACAAATCCATGTTGGCCTCTGGTTTTACTTTGTTTGCTTCTAGGTGTTCACAGATCTGTTGCTTAATTTTCCAGGATCTTCCCAGGTATCGATGTCAAGCTGATTGGTCTGTAGTTTCCTGGATCAATTTTCCCCTTTTTTGAAGATGGGAACCACATATTTTCCATTCCTCTGGTAGTTTCCCAGTGTTCCAGGATCTTCCAAAGGTGGTTCAATGGTTCCAAGATCATGTCTGCCAACTTCTTTAGAACTCTGGGATATAAACCATTGGTCCTGGTGGTTTGAACTCATTTAGAATAGAATAACAGAGATGGAAGGGACCTTGTAGGTCATCTAATCTAACCCCCTGCCCAAGCAGGAGACCCTACCCCAGGGATGTCAAACTGGTGGTCTGGGGGCCAGATGTGTCACACAGGCCACCCCCACCCCAGCTCCACAAAGGGAACAAACTGTCCTGATACATCACGTGACGGCAATGTGACACTGTGAGTTTGACACCTGTGCCCTACACCATTTTTGACAAATGGCAGTCCAGTTTCTTAAAAGCCTCCAGTGACTGAATGTAAGTTTGATTGTTCTCACTGTCAGAAATTTTTTCTTGTTTCTAAGTGGAATCTCTCCTTGTTCAGTTTCCATCCATTATTCCTTGTCTGGCTTTTGGGTGCCTTACAAAATAGCTTGACCCCTTTCTCTGGAGCAGTCCCTGGAAGGCTGCTCTCCTGTCTCCCCTGGTCCTTCTCTTCCCTAGACTAGCACATGCCCAGTTCTTGTAACCATTCTTCATATGTTTCAGGCTCCAGTCCCCTCAACAACCTGGTTGCTCTTCTCTGCACTCTTTCTATCTAGAGCCTCAACATTTTTTTATAATGTGGTGACCCAAACTGGATGCAGTATTCTAGGTGTGGTTTTACTTAGGCTTTATAGCAGGGGTGTCAAACTCACAACCACACGTTATTGTCATGTGACATATCACAACATTCCCCACTTTGTTAACCGAGGTGGGCATGGCCAGCGTGTGACGTGTCCAGCCCACGGGCCTTGAGTTTGATAACCCTGCTTTATAGAATGGTATTAGTACTCACATGATCTTGATTGTATCCCTCTGTTAATGCAACTTAGGATTGCATTAGCTTTTTGGCTGCCACTGTACATTGTTGGCTCATATTTAATTGATTGCCCACTAAGACTCCAAGATCCTTCTCACAGTTACTGCTATTAAGCCTGGTTTCTCCCAATGTATATGTGTACTTTTTTTTTTTGCTTTGGTATAAGACTTTTATTTTCTCTACATTGAATTTCATTTTGTTAATTAAGGCCCAGTGTTCAAGTCTGTCAAGATCCATCTGGATCTTGAACCCATGATCTATGGTGTTGATTATTCCTGCCCGCTTAGTATCATCTGCACATTTGATAAGTTCCCCTTCTATTCCTTCATCCAAGTGGTTTATTGACAATATTGAAGAGTACTGGGCCTAAGAAGGAACTTTGTGGTACCCATTGTTTTCTTCCCTCCATGTAGACGTAGTATCATTAAGGACTACTCATTGAGTATGGTTTGTCAGCCAGTTTCAAATCCATTTGATTGTGATGTTATCTATCCCACTTTTTTCTAGCTTACCAAGAAGTAGGTAGTGGTCTATCTTGTCAAATGCCTTGTCCACAATATACTATGTCCACAATATTTTGCTGGTCTACTAACTTAAACACTATGTCAAAGAATGAAATAAGATTGGTTTGGCATGATCTATTTGTAACAAACCCGTGCTGATCTAGTTTTTACTTTATTCATTTCTAGATGTTCACATATCTGTTTTTTATTATCTTTTCCAGTATCTTCCTGGGTATTGATGTTAGGCTGATTGATCTATAGTTTCCTGGGTTTGTTTCCCCCCCACATATACACACACTCTTTTTTTGAAGATGGGAACCACATCAGCTCTTTGGTAGTTCCCCAATGTGCCAGGATTTTTGAAAGATATGGTACGGTGGTTCCGAAGTGACATCTGCCAGCTCCTTTAGAACTCTGGGATGTAATCCATCAGGTCCCGGTGATTTATATTCATCAAGATCAGACAGGTGTGCTCTTACCCTTTTTTTTTTTTTTTGCTTATTTTAACTTTTNTTTTTTTTTTTTTTGCTTATTTTAACTTTTATTTCTGGTCTGTCTATTACAGTTATGTTTTTGGTGGGTTGAGCTATGGTTTGTTTTTGCGTGAAGACCAATACAAAGAATGAGTTAAGCAGCTTTGCTTTCTCTCTGCTACCTGTTACTTCCTTGCCATCTTCTCTCTTTAATAGACTGACTGTTTCCTTGATTTTTTTCTTGTTTTTATATGTTGGAAGGAACTTTTTTTATTAGTCTTTTTCAGTGGTATTGTGTTGGGTTGTGCTTTTATAACAATATTTTTCACAGTTTCCCAAGCTTCGAGTTCTCTTCCCCTTTAAGATTTTCATCCATGGAATCCTTCCCAAGCTGTTTCAAAGTTTGTTAAATTAGCATACTTTTAAATTGTATCTCCTGTTTATAACCATGAAAGAACTTCAAAAAGTTCTTCCTTGTGGGCAATTTTCTCTACAAAAACAATGTTCCATGAAGTTGGGATCAACTCTTAGCAGCCAGATACATAGAATCAGCTCCAGGACACACTGACCCAAACTTAGGAACAGCTTACCTCCCAGAGTTGTGGATGCTCCATCACTGGTGGTCTTCAAGAAAATATTCCATTTGTTCAGGATGCAAAGCTCTGCGCAGCCAGTTGAATTAGACCTCCAAGGTACCTTCCAGCCCTATTCATGTGTATATTCATATGCATGTGCAAAAGAAATTCAACAATTTTAATGAAGGAGCTAGTCCAAAATAAATAGCTGCAGGTTATAGCATTAATGAGATATAATTTGTTTTGCTAATTAGGGTTGTTTTGTGATATTATAAACAGGGATTATAAATAAGTACTTGCATAACAACTGTTCCAGCAGACTGTACCAAAAGACATTGTAAGATGAGTAGAGAAATTGAAATGCCCAGAGGAAAAAAACAGAGTTATTGCCAGCCATTGCTTGAGTTGGGGACATATACAGTAGTTGACAAGCACACACAGAGGAAAAACCAAACACCACACACATTCAAAAGACTATTGTTTCACTTGAACACCTATAAAACCTAAATGAATAATTTAAGATTTAAAATGTAATTATTTCTGCCAAAAACATGCAAAATAAAATCCCCCTTGTTATTTTTGTTCACACTGGAATTCCTGGTTTGTTTGTTTTTTGTCTTTCTGTATTCTTTTCTACAATTTCTTTGTAACACATTTCTGACAAGTTAAACTGAAAAAAATTATTTACAGCCACCTGGATAGGCTTCTTATATAGAGTCCCTTTGTGACTTGGTTAACAATAGCAGGAGTCCTGCACATAGCTAAGCTAAAATCACATAAACCAAGTACAGTGCTGGCATACTGCATGAGCTCAGCCACAAATTTCTGAAGTTGGAATTGTTAATTTGATCATTGACATCAATACATGCCAACCCAAAGCCTCACATCCAGCAGAAAGAAGTCTCCCCCTCCCACCTCTGGTCATTCATTGTCCAACTGGTCTGTTAGGAATTCAAGTGGATGACCCCTTCCTGTACCTTAAATCCTGGATCCTACCTTCTGGAATGAAAGAAATCCGGTCCTGACTTCCTCCTTGGTGTCCTCTAAGTGCTAACAGATTTCTCAAGTCTTCTTGAGGTTACTCACCCTCATCTCCCTAAATCTTCTTTTTGGTTCTGTTGGCCAAGCACCAATCTGGGGTTTGTTTACCCAGCTCAAGAGCCAATCAATAATGCAGGGCCAAGGAAAGTGGAAATTTATCGCTTTATTTATGACCAGAAGCAGAAGAGCACTGAACAGGACTGACATTCTCTTTTTATACCACAGATTGGTTACAAATTTCTTATCAATATAGCCAGTGTATAAATAATGGGGTTCAGTGTAGAACAGCACTGTACAAATCGTGCTTCTTCAGATGTTCTTAGCATGACCTCAACCCTTGCTGGCCCCTCAACCTAAGCTGCAATCCTGTGCACCCTGCGCTATAGTTTCTCTGCATGGTTCAGCATTCCTTACGTTCCTTACAGCTTCCTGTTCTGAGCCTCTGTGGGGTGTCAAACTCACATCATCATGGCGGCATCATGTGACATATCGGGGCTTTGCCCCCCCCTTTACTAAACTGGGCGTGGGCATGACCAGCACATGCCGCATCTGGCCTGTGGGCTGAGAATCTGGCAGCCCTAGTGTATGCAGACAAGACAAAAGCAGACTGAAAAGAATTGAGAAGAATATGTTCCTTTTTAAAAGAACTGCTTTCAAAGTTGGGGCCTCAGGCCCTCAATCCGTTGCTCGTCCTCGCTGCCCTCTGAATCCATAGGAATCCACAAGTGAAAACGGCTATCCTGGCCTTGTGATACCAACTCTGCTACCTTGCACTGAAGGGTGCAAGTACAGAAGGGCAGAGCTTGCAGTGAAGGTTTCTTCACTTTCACATCAATGTGTGAGGAGCCGATGCATACTCTGAACCTAAGTCTGAACTTTTCAAAGCATGGTGCCAACCATTGGGCATGGACTGCAGCTGTTTTGAATTCAAAGCTCCCTGGACCAGCACTGACTGGTCTCTCAGGGCCATAGAAAGCTCAGTCTCTGATTTTCTCCACCTTCCTATTTTCTCTAAAAGCTTAAGCCGCTGGAGAGCAGCCCGGGCTTTCTGCCGCACCTTAAAAGGAGCTCTTGGCTCTGTCGGGTCGGGGATGCTCAATTCCTGCATCCGACCTTCCGCTCCTCCGTCGCCATGGTAACGGCCGCGGTCCAGGCCTGGGCCGGCCGCCTCCGGCCCAGCGTCCCTTGCGCGCCGGCAAAATGGCGGCGCCCAGTCCTGGCGCGGGGCGCGCTTTCCCCTTCCCGGGGTCTCCGAGCGAGCATCCCACGAACGAGGAGCCGCCGTCAGAGGAGAAAAGGCGGAAGAAGCCGCCCTGCCGGGCCTGTACGGACTTCAGGAGCTGGATGCGGGAGCAGAAGAAGCACGCGGGCCCGGTGAGGCAGTGGCGGCCGGGCTGCTGGTGCCGAGGAGGGCTGGGCTGAAAGGGCGCGGCGGAGGTCAGCTCGCTTCCCCGCCGCTGCCGTTGGAGGCGGAAGGGGCTCGCGGGGGGGGGGGGGGGGGGAGGGGTCATACACCTTTGGCACTGAGCGAGGCTGGGCGAGAGGTACCGCCGGTGGCCGCCAGAGGGCGCCCCCGGGGCCGCTCCATGGGATCCAGGCCCGCTCATTGCCGATGGGCGGGGGGGGGGGGGAGGAACACCGGAAATCTAAGGAAATAAATCTGCGTGGTCTTTTATCCTGCAGACATAAAAGATCCCTTGTACACTGCTCAAAAAAATAAAGGGAACGCAAAAATAAGACATCCTAGATCTGAATGAATGAAATATTCTCATTAAATACTTTGTTCATTACATAGTTGAATGTGCTGACAACAAAAGCACACAAAAATTATCAGTGGAAATCAAATTTAGCAACCCATGGAGGTCTGGATTTGAGTTACACTCAGAATTAAAGTGGAAAAACACTACAGGCTGATCCAACTTTGATGTAATGTCCTGAAAACAAGTCAAAATGAGGCTCAGTAGTGTGTGTGGCCTCCATGTGCCTGTTGACCTCCCTACAACACCTGGGCGTTGAGGTGGCAGATGGTCTCCTGAGGGATCTCCTCCCACACCTGGACTAAAGCATCCCCCAACTCCTGGACAGTCTGTGGTGCAACGTGGCGTTGGTGGATGGAGCGAGACGTGTCCAGATGTGCTCAACTGGATTCAGGTCTGGGGAACAGGCGGGCCAGTCCATAGCATCAATGTCTTCGTCTTGCAGGAACTGCTGACACACTCCAGCCACATGAGGTCTAGCATTGTCTTGCATTGGGAGGAACCCAGGGCCAACCACACCAGCATATGGTCTCACAAGGGATCTGAGGATCTCATCTTGGTACCTAATAATGGCAGTCAGGCTACCTCTGGCGAGCACATGGAGGGCTGTGCGGCCCCCTAAAGAAATGCCACCCCACACCATTACTGACTCACTGCCAAGCCGGTCATGCTGGAGGATGTGGCAGGCAGCAGAATGTTCTCCACGGCGTTCCAGACCTGTCACGTCTGTCACATGTGCTCAGTGTGAACCTGCTTTCATCTGTGAAGAGCACAGGGCACCAGTGGCGAATTTGCCAATCTTGGTGTTCTCTGGCAAATGCCAAACATCCTGCACAGTGTTGGGCTGTAAGCACAACCCCCACCTGTGGATGTCAGGCCCTCATACCGCCTTCATGGAGTCTGTTTCTGACCGTTTGAGCAGCCACATTCACATTTGTGGCCCACTGGAGGTCATTTTGCAGGGCAAGTACTTACTTGCTCCTTTGCAAGTAAAAGCTCCTTTTGAAATGTGACTGGTTTCAGGGGTTTTACTTTCTTGGGAGAGGAGTTGCGGCGGACCTTATGCCTCACTCCTCTTTACTGCATATAGGCAAAGAAGCAGAAAGGTAAAGTTGTCTGACTCCAGGACACCAGGTCTTCACCTGCGCTTCTTAGCTGAGGGAGCCAGCGAATGCTGTTATCTTCCCAGCAAAGTGATACCTATTAATCTACTCACATTTACATGCTTTGGAATGTAAGAATGTAATAATTGCTAGATGGGCAGGAGGTGGGGGGAGGATGGGGGCTCATCCTGTTGCACCACACTCAGTTTCCCCCAATGACATGAACCAGGTGTGAGTTCATGTCACTGGAATCACAAAAAATAAGCATTTCAAATGCTGCCAATTGCAGTGGAGGTGGAAACCTTGCAGACAACTTTGCTATGGGAATAAGCTTTTGTTTGGGAGGATTCTTAAAAGAGAATGTAGGGACATCCTGGAAAGGACTGTGAGAAAAGCTTCCTGAATCAAAGGAAGATAAGGAAGAGGAAGTAAACTTGCCTGTTCCACTTCATCTTCTGAGAACCTGCTTCAGGCTCGACCAAAAATCCCCTATATTGTGAAATTTGCTTAAGATGTTGCATGTAATGTTTCCATAATGCATAGGCAATTTGCCTGCCTTCTCTCACTTCTACTGTGTTCTTCTTCTAACTAGGAAATAGATGTCCAAGAATCAACATCTAATTGTCCCCTAGACAGAGAAGAACTCGGGAGATGTTCGTGGTCCTTTCTACACACGATGGCAGCATTTTATCCTGACCGGCCCAGTAAAATTCAGCAGCAAGAAATGACACAGTTTATCCAATTATTTTCCAAAGTTTTTCCTTGTGATGAATGTGGAGAAGATTTCAGGAAAAGGTGAGGATTTTTTTTATTTGAATGCCTGAAATTTATGTATCCTTTATCTTAAAAGAATTAAATTTCTGCTGTAAGATGAGTTAATTTTAACAGTAGAAACTCTACTTCTGTTACTTGTTTATTCTGTGAAAATTAAGTAGACTTGTGAATCTTTTAACAATGAACTATCAAAAAAGTAAATGTGAATTTGCCACTACTATCTTATTTGTAGTTAATAAGCTTCTCGTGTGCTTCATGTTTCTTTCATGGAAACATTTACATTAAGTCAGAATTGATGTCATTAAGCCCCAATCTTGAATCTAGTGCTGCATGATCCAGATAATTTTTTCTTCTTTTTATGACCCTATAATCCTTTGGGGTGGGGTGGGGCGACTGAATGCAGCTGTTCACTGAGTTGCACGTGGTCCAAGTAATAAACTGCTGCAACACATTAAAGTGTATTCTTGAATGTTGCAGAAAGAAATCCATGATGGGGGACATTTCACAACTATTGAAGCTGTTTGTTTCCAACCAGGACCTTATGATGAAGTGAGGTGGAGTTCAAAATAAAATGACTAATTACATTTGGTTTTGTTTGACACAGAATACGAAAAAACCAACCTGATGCCAGTAACAGGCGTAATTTGACACAGTGGTTTTGCCAGATTCATAATGAAGTAAATAAGAAGCTGGGGAAGCCTGAATTTGACTGTTCTCTTGTAGACCAACGATGGCGAGATGGATGGAAGGATGGATCCTGTGATTAGATCTGTTGGATATTTTTCCAAAACCAACAAAACACCCCAAAAGCAATCCTTTATGGACATTTTCTAAAGACAAAATTGTGTGTTTGTTATTAATGAAGTTGATGGAAACAGGCAAAGGGCTTTGATGTGTATTTTCCATTTCTGGTTTTGAAAATTTAGTACTGAACAGATCTCTGTAATAATTTTCATACAGTGCCTCTACCTGTGCTCTTTTCCTGACCACTTGAATTATTTCAAATACCAGCAAATTCTGCCTTCAAAACCCTAGATTATGCTTGAAGAAATCATTCTGAACATGAAGACTTTCTCAGCTCAGTGCTGATTTAATCCCTGGAAATCTGAGATGGCCCACCTGCAACTATTTGCAGCTTTCCTTTGAGCCCAACATCATTTGTCTTCATTGTGTTGCTTACATTTTTGCATTCAACAGATTTCCCCCCCCCCCCCNTTACATTTTTGCATTCAACAGATTTCCCCCCCCCCCCTTAAAATCAAGAATACTTTTAATTCTATTTTTTAAGTGCTATAATATAAATTGCTGGAAAACTAGGTCTGCTTACATTTCTGCAGCATATATACAGTAGGCCTGGGTCTCTCATTTAAGGTATGAACAAAGGGTTTTTATTTTCCTTCTGGCCAGACTCACAAAAGAGGACAATCTAAATTAATTTACTTTTGAAATAAGCCATAGAATCATGATATGTTATATATCTAGAAGCACAGCTCTTGGGAATGGGGGCTTATGATATGTTCATTCCACATAATGGTAAATTGCTGAGTTCCCATTTCAAGTAAATGTTCTTTTTACCTATCTATCTGAAGTTTGTGTGTCCAAAGTCTCATGACTTGGAAGTGGAAAACAAATGTGCTCTGAGATAGCAGGTAACGATAAATCTTATTTTATGGCAGAGCAGGCTAGCTATAAAAACTGTCAACAATTGCCTTGTGAGGAAAAGCAGAAGGTTGGAGTGAAGAAAGTTTTTCCTTAGTTCTATTTTATACCACAATACATAAGATCACCAATGAAATTCAAACTGATTAAAGAGATAAATGTGGGAGACATTGATTGTTTAGAGGTAACCATGATTATCAATTTTTGATAAGCTACTTCTGGGAAGAAATTTATGGTTTGCAAGAATTTAATTTCTTGTTTTATCTGAATATGGGAAACTTTGGCCTGGATATACAATATTTAAACAGAAAAGATAACTATCAGACTTTTAATTATAGTTATAAATCAGTGAATTTATTTTTCTGTGTTGGTTCTACTTTTCCTGACCTATTGAATTTGGGGATCTTACTAGGAAAAGATACGTGAATCTGAATATTTTTGTTTTACAGAGGTTGGCTAAGGTCAGGTTTTATTGCCCAAGCAAAGCAGGTCCCATTAATTAATGCAGAGTGAATACACATGCAGATATGCAAAGCACAGTGAAGAACAACTCTTCTGGTCTTCTTCCTGTTTCCTCTGGTTCAGAATCTGGAAACTTGCAGCAGAGAAATAGGCTGGTGATGAAATGGCATCTGGTCCTTGTCAAGGGGTGTCCTTCTTAGAAGCATTTAAAAGGACAGCTGTAGCCTGTGGCCAAGGATATGGCAAGCACTACACAGCTGTTACTAAAGTCACATGGGTGTTCGATGAAGGAAAGGTCTAATATTTGGCATCTAAGAGAATAAAAACCAATTTTCTGTTGGCAGATGTGTGGTATGCTTTTCATTGGCAAAAATATTTAAATGCATTTGATGAGTGCAATTTTAAGTGTGTCTCCAAATTAATTTATTTTTGTGCTTACTAACCAAATAATAAAAGTAAATATCCATTTGGTTTCTTGTCCATTTTTTAAAAGTAAATATTTCCCCAATGTTACAGGTCCTATTGGCATATTACTGTATCCTGATAATATTTATCATTCAAGGATGATTGATGTACCAAGCTTGCAAGGAATACCAAACAATAGAGTAATTATTCTCACTGACAGGAAATTTCTCTAGTTCTAGCTTGGATCTGTCTTTATTGATCTTCCACCCATTACTTCTTGTCCTGCCCTCAGATGTTTTGAAGAATAGGTCAAATCCCCCTTTTCTGGGTGGCAGCCCTAGGGAGACTGCTATCATGTCACTCCAGTCTCTTTGTTAGACTAAGCATTCTAGATTGTCTAATGGAGTCTAATCTAACAAATGCCTAGTCTAACCAGGTCTAGTGTAGTCAAATGGAATTAATTGGAAGGCATGCATGCATGGATGAATCTACCCTGCAGCTGAATAAGAGCATAGCTGGTCTAGAAAAAATGCTATGACTATGAAACCAAACCAATAGCTAAAGAAGCATTTTGATGCTGATGCTGTAAGGTGGGTGGTAGAAATTTTCAGGACAAAAGTTCTGGGAGGAAGTACAGGAGGAATATTGCCTGCTCTGAATGTATAAAACATAAAACAAATTCAATTCCATTAAATTTACTTTAGGAGACTTCTTGAAATTTAACACTTGAAAAAAAAAATCTGGGAAAAGGAGCAAAGCATATGTTTTCCATCAGTAATGAGTAGAAAGCAGCAACTGAATATAACAGATGCAACAATCGGTAAGCAGGGTAGGACAAATCAAACCAAATGCTAGAAAAACTGGAAACTCGGTTAAATCATGAAATCTGACTCAAATTCCTAATAAATGAATGAGGCAAAAATGTAGCGTATTTTCTGCATTATAAGGCGCACCGGATTATAAGGCGCAGCCTCAATTACGGGGTCTATTTCTGTACTTAACCCATACATAAGGCACAACCACATTATAAGACGCATGCTAAAACACCATCTACAAAAAGGTAATGGAAGCAAAACATCAAGTTTATTTGAACTTCATTCTACTATTTAACAATATACTCACATTTTTTAATCAATCTTCTCCCACAAATCCATCAAAGTCCTCATCTTCTGTGCCTGAATTGAACAGCTGGGCAATTTCGCCATCAAACATGCCGGTTCCCTCTCATCATTGTCGGAGTCAGTCTCGTTGCCAGGTGTCTGTTCAGCAATGATGCCGGCTTTCGTGAAAGCTCGGAACACAGTTAAAGCAATACCTTAGCCCAGGCATTCCATTCACACTGGTGGCTTAACTCGCCCGACGCTGCCTCCCAGTCTTAGTAAGGTTGTGTCGCCGTCTGTCTTCCATCGCTCCCACGCCACTCGCAACTTCACTTTGAACACCCTGTTTTACACCAGTGTCCAGTGGTTGGAGTTCTTTTGTTAATCCTCCAGAATGATGGCAAGCTCCGAATTCATTTTGCTTTACTTGGTTTTTCACAGTGCAGTGAGATGGGTGCGCATGGAGTCGCAGATCAACCAGGGACGGTGATTTGTGGAAAAAACCATCCGGTCTCTTTATATACACCTCTCTCAGCCACTCTCTCATTTTTGTCATCGTCCATCCAGCCCTTTTGATTGGCCTTACAATGACTCCGGCTGGAAACTTTTTCTTTTGGCAGCGTCTTCCTCTTAAAAATGACCATAGGTGGTAGCTTCTGTCCATTACCGTGGCAACCAAGAACAACAGTGAAAGCCGACTTCTCAAGCCCCGTGGTGCGTATCGATACTGTGCTGGTCCCCTTTTTCTCCACAGTATGGTTCACGGGGATGTCAAAAGTGAGGGGGACCTCATCCATGTTGGTGATGTGGTTGGGCTGGATCTTTTTTGTCTGTTAATCCTGTTACTGCAGTAGGTGTGGAGATGGCCAGCTTTTCTTTGTAATCCGCTGGCAGTTGCTGCGCCACTGTAGTCCTTGCGCGGATGGAGAGATTGATGCCTTTTCATAAAACAAAAGCACCAAGACGGACCTCCTTGAAAGTGTTCGATCTTCATGTCTTGTGCTATTGTTATTGCCTTCAATTGAATGGTGACTGTAGAGACGCTTTTCCCGGCTGTTCTTTGTTCAATAATCCATTGTTCAAGTTGGTCTTCTAACTGTGGCCACCTTGCTTCGTTCCCGCGGAAAACTCTGTTTCGTCTTCTTAACTTGATGCAGTTCATTTTCCTTGCTTCCTCCACTTCCGACTATAGATTCATTGATGTTGAATTCTTTCGCAGGCTGCTCTATTCCCATTTACAACCGCGTAACTGATAGCCTGTAGTTTGAATTGTGCCTCGTAAGCATGTCTCTTCACTGATGCCATTTTCGGGGTCCTTAGACAAACAAATGTTGTTTTTACCAGTATACCGGTAGTATACCTACTGGAGGCGTGGTGGAGGATACTGGCAACGCGTACACGGGTACGTACTGTACCTATTTTAGTAATGCGTACGTACTGCACGTATTACTTAATGTTTCTCTGATTTGGATATCACTGCCAGCGTAGGTAGTATACGTATTATGTCCCAGTGTCAGCAGGAAATGGTCCGACAGTCAATCAAGCGGAGCTTACCAAAGTCATACAGCAACATTTTTACAGATTTTGGAACTCAGTACACACATAAGGCGCACCAAATTATAAGGCGCACGGCCAATTTTTGAGAAAATTTAAGGCTTAGGTACGCCTTATAGTTCGAAAAATACGGTATGTCTAAGCATGCAAAGTAGCACCTATCAGGACTTCTCCAACTCTTCATCCTGATTTAGTTCCAGACTCTTGGTTGCTCTTTTCTGCACACATTCTAGGGTATTCGCATCTTTTCTGTATCATTGTGACCAGACTTGGATACATCATTCCAAGTATGACCTCACTAGTGCAGTAGAAAGTGTCATTATGGCTTCATATGATCTTGATGCCATGTTGATGCAATCTAGGACTTCACTGGGGTTTTTTGGCAGCTGCAACACACTGCTGGCTCATGCATAAGTAGCAGTCCACTAGGATCTTTCTTACAGTTACTACTGCTGAGTCAGCTACCACCCATTCTATACCTGTACATTTTTTTTCTACCTAAGTACCTTTTCTAACCACTAAACTGCATCTTGTTGTATACGGACCAAAGTTCAAGTCTGTCAAGATCCTTTTGAATCTTGAGTATGTCTTCTCAAGTGTCAGCAATTCCCCCCACCTTGGTGTTATCTGAAAATTTCCCTTTCTATTCCCTCATCTAGATCATTTATGACTATGTTGAAGATTACTGAGTTCAAGGCAGCACCTTGATCATTTCTAGGTGCTCACAAATCCTCTGCTTGATTATCTTTTTCAGAATTTTCCCAGGTATGGATATCAAGCTGATTGGCCTATAATTTCCTGGATCCATTGTTTTCCTTTTTGAAGATTTGAACCACATCAACTCTTTTCCAGTCCTCTGGTAATCCCCTTGGTGTTACAAGAGCTCTGAAATTACACTGTCAATTCCTTCAGAGTCCTGGGTTGCAAATGATCTAGTCCAGGGGATTTGTACTCATCCAGGGTGGATAGATATTCTCTTACCATGTCCTTGCTTATTTTGTCTTGTGTACCTGTTCTATCTCCCTTGGTGCTGTTTTTGATAGGTTGGGCTATTTCTTCCTTTTGTGTAAAAACAGATGCAAAGAAGGAATTAAGCAGTTCTGCTTTCTCTGCTGCCAGTCACCTTCTTGCCTTCTGCTGCCATTAGTGGATTTACAGTATTCCTTAACTTCCTTCTTGTGCCTTACATATTGACAGAAACTTTTTTGTTGTTATTTTTTGCATTAGTTGCTAGTCTTAGTTCATTCTGGGACTTATTTAATATGATGTAATTTAAATTATATTGAGTTAGTGTCAGCAAATCAATAGCAATAGCCCTTAGACTTATACAGCACTTTACAGTGCTTTACATCCCTCTCTAAGCGGTTTACAGAGTCAGCATATTGTCCCCAACAATCTGGGTCCTCATTTTACCCACCTCGGAAGGACAGNGTCCCCAACAATCTGGGTCCTCATTTTACCCACCTCGGAAGGACAGAAGGCTGAGTCAACCTTGAGCCTGGTGGGATTTGAACTGCCAAACTGAAGGCAGCCGATAGTCAGCAGAAGTGGCCTGCACTATAGCATTCTAATCTCTTCGCCATTGAAGCTTGTATTGTTAACTAATATCCTGTAAATGGACAGGATATTATCCAAACCTTGTCTAGATTGTTAAAAGCCAGATTGAGATGGACTGAGATGAATGAATAATATCTGACCAAACTGATTGTATAGTAACTAGTCAGCTAAAATAACAGTTAAAATTTTGCTATCCACAATGATCATAAGATAGAACTATAACTGTTATCTTGACTGGGATCTTTGCCTTCTAAAATCAGAAAATTCTACTGTAAGCTTTGTAAAACAGGTATGTGCTATTTTTATATTCCTCCTCCTCCTTGGAATAAGTTGTCCCTGTCAATCCTCGCAGTCACTGATGCTTCATCCCACCAGCCTTCCAGCAGTATAAAGAAGCACATCATCCTGAGATTATTTGGCAAAGAATGGAAAGGGAGGGGTATATAGCGAGGCACCTGGATATCCACACTGCTGCCTCTTCCTATACATCTTGGTAAAGAGAGTTTGCTGGTGGCATGAATGCTGGGCTCAGCTGTTGCCCTCTGTGGCAATCAATCCTCTGACCTGCATGGGGATAAGATTGGAGCTGGCGTTGACATCATGAAATACATCATGAAATTGATGTAATTATCACAGCCAACAGTTTGTTGGCTTGGGTTTTTGTAACAAAAATGCTATATTGTGGCTTTTTTACTTCTGTTGGTGAAGCCAGCCATTGGGATTAGCTGTAAAACATGTTTATGGCTTAGTATTTATACTTATCTCACTGTGATTTCTCCTGTAAGCCATGATCAAACTAACAAGTTAATGTGGTCTGTTCATATTACTACAAACAGCTGAGTGTGTAGCTTATAAAAAAATTATCAGTGGTGCTTCACATCTGGTAGCAGCAAGCCAGTGTTTGTTATATTGTGTTATCCAGTCAGTGTATTATGAGTCTGGTGACCACATACATTTCTAAATAAATAAATAAATCAAGTTCTCCTACTGCATTTATCAAACAGACAAAGTCTTTTATTCAGCTACAATCAGCCCTTTGTATAATATTTTCCCTTGCCAGTTTTTCCAGCCTTTTCTTTTCCATAAACATCCAACATTTTCACCTTAACTATTTATAGATCCTTCTCACACAGAGGTGGGATTCAGCCAGTTCTGACCAGTTCTGGAGAACCGGTAGCAGAAAATTTGAGTTGTCCGGAGAACCAGCAAATCCCACCTTTGACTGGCCTCACCCCCCATCATCCCAGCTGATCGGCTGGGTCTCCTTTGGCTGCCCTGCACAGGAGAACGGAGCTGGAAAGCAGGTTAGGGGGGTGGGGAGGGAAGGGAGATTTTGCAGTATATCCTTCCTCTGACACACCCACCAAGCCATGCCCATAGAACTGGTATGGTAGTAAAAACAATTGAATCCCACCACCGCTTCTCACAACTAGTCACATTTAATGGGTCTCATTTCGGATAGAAAGAAACTTACTTGGTTTCCCTCTTTTGAGAACAGCAGTCTCAGGCCGCACGGAAGGTGGCTGAATCAGAGAAGCCTGATTTATTTGATCCATTCAGTCATATTTGATTCATGTTTGCAACAGTGGCAAATATGATCTGTAGCTCGGGTGTAGGATGAGGGTGTCACTTCATTCTCCAGCCATAGAGCATGTCTGTGTTGGTGTTCACCATCCCTTACAGTCTGGTAACAAAAGGCTGGGAAAGCAACCCACAAGCCCAGAGTTCTTGGTGGTTCTTGCTGTTTAACGCCAGTTGAGCTCCAGGTGAATAACCCTCCTTTGGGGAAGAGGAGAACCATCCATCCCATTATAGGGTCTCCTTTTGCGGGGGTGGTGGAGGCCTTTTTTTTACATGCAATGACTGAAATGCCGTTAGCATGTTGTCCTTATGGGACTTCTAAAATAGGCTTAATTTCAAAAAACAGAACTCCTCCAAACATTAGCAGACCCCTCCAAAAAATATTAAGGACAAGCTCCCTGATTTCAATCAAGGGCTCCACCCCCCCTTCTTGTCAATCTTCAACTTCTTTCACATTCTAAAAATGTTATATTGCTGAGTAATCTTTAAAAAGTGAGTGGAAGTCAGTAATAGATACAAGTCAGGGACTCATCCGTAACTGAAAAGGAGGAAGAAAAACATCACCATGAACTGTGAAGGTGTTGCTTTTCGACCTCTCTTCACCCCTTATAAAAGGGGGCAGACTCTCAAAGGGCTAATGAAGGGGGAAGAGGAGGAAACCCTCCTTTTAAATGGTTTCCTTTCCCCACAAAGGCAGGCAGGCTCTAATCTGCAGTCAAGAGCTCTGATGCTTTTCTTGGAAGGGGATAAACCGAGGCAGAGGGAAAACCACGATGGCTGGAGGGGGCAAAAGAACCCGACTGGATCCTGCTGGACCCATTACACACACTGGCAGGAGGAGGGGTAGGCAAGTATTTTCCTGAGCAGAGAAGTGACATCATAGTTGTCATGGCATCAGTATCTATGGAATGAAAATCATCATTGTGACATTAGATGGGTTGCGTGGGGGGGAGAACACGGCTTCACTTTTGATGTAAAAATCCTCCTGGTCTACTGTGTGACATCCACAGTAACTACTTCCTCCATTTGCTCACTCAGGTTGCTAGTATGCATCACAGCCTGACTGCAAGCAGGGGTGGTAAAATGTCTTTATTTATCTTTAACCATCAGGGAAAGGGATGGTGATAAGGAATTTTTTATCACTATTCAAATAAGGTCACATGCAGCCTGCCAGAGTAATTAGCAGCAACCCTGTTAGGTAGGCCACCTTACATTCCAGGAACAACTTATGTACTGCAGATCTTTATGTGCTGAGCTAATGGGTTTAATATTTGCAGGGTTTAGCAGGTCCTGGGATTATTTATTATTATGGGTTAGCACACAGCCAGCCAGATGTTCAGGCTGGATTTGGCATTTCTATCCATGCATCAAGTCCTTCCCAAGGACCTGGGATAGACAGTTGCTGGTATTTGAGGGTATGAGAGGCATCATTGCAGGATGGAAGCTGTTGTGAGTCAAGCTGTCTTTTGCAATTGACTAATGGGATTTTGTCAATGCCAACGAGGTTCCAGTCACATAAGTGTTCTGCTCAAGGTGTGAGTCACTTTTTTTTTTTACTACCGGTTCTGTGGGCAGTGCTTGGTGGGCCTGGCAGGGGAAGGATACTGTAAAATCTCCAGTCAGAGGTGGCATTTGCCATTCTCCAAACTACTCAAATTTTCTGCTACTGGTTCTCCAGAACTGGTCTGAACCTGCTGAATCCCACCTCTGCTCTGACCTTTGCTTTCTTTGGCCACAGTCATTCTGTTTCTATCTGCAGGTCTTTGCAATTGGTCATCTTCTCCAGTTCTTTCTCCAGGTATCATCACGTCCAACAGCCTTTTTTTTTCCTTTTTCTTATCAAAGTGCTTAAGGATGTGTGTTCTGCAGAAGATATCTTGCCAGTTTGAACTCTAAAGTCCCTGAACACTTTAGCTTCTTAATTTTCTGCTACTTTTTCTATTTTATGATCCTACCAGTTCTTGCTTACCCACCAATGGCATTTCTTGCAGATCTTCAGTGATGATGACATCATTGTCATCAAGATGTTTCTCTTTCACTGCCCATAGGGACAGGGTGCATAACACCTTATGAATTTTAACACCATTTTAACTTGACGGGTGCAAATAAGTGTATAATCAATATCAAACAAGCCATAAGTGGAATTGGGTGGCAACAGCAAAGCAATGAAGATTTGCAAGTTGTTTTGCTTTCTTGAGACTGAGACTGAGGCAAAATGGTGTCCTCCCCTCCTGCCATTACCTTCATTTTCCAGGTGGAGTATCTCACCTGTGGGCAGCAGCCCCAGGCCCACACATGTGCATCCTGAGGCTTGTGAGTCAGATGGAATTGGAGTCTCTCTCTGCAGACCTTATTCTCTCTCTCTCCCCCTCCCTCCCTCCCTCCTTCCTTCCTTCCCTTTCTCTCTCCCACCTTGTAGAGAGGTCTTATGGAAATAAAGAAGGTAAAAGAAAATCAGTCAAACATTTATTGTCAATGCACATCAAATGAAACTGAAAATATTCTTCCACTTGAGCTGCCAAAGGAAAGGCACGCTAGAAATAAAGGCAATGAATATATTTTGGAAGACAGCACTGAGAAAGCAAAGCTGCTTGCTTTGAGGGATCCCCCTCTTCTGCCTAAATGGGCAACTTGAGAAAAATGGGCCAAATCCTGTAAATTTGCAGTTCTCCCCACTGGTGGATTTATCACCTGGTCTCTGCTTTTAAATATTTCCTTCCTCTTCAGGCTCCCTCACTTATGATTTTGCACCCACAAATCCTGGTTCCCCTTTGAAGTTTTTCCTGTGGACTGATCCATGTTGTCTTTAATAACGGCACTGCTTTTCATAGGATTAAAATTAAACAGGTTGTTTTATCTGAGGTGTGTCACGCCTTTTACTGTGTTTGCAGTTTGGTGCTTGAAAACTGTTTTATCAGCTGCTTCCAGTGCTGTGTGAACAGCAGATTGTAGCTCATAAATATTAAATATTGATTCAGATAATTATCAGTGATGCTTCCTCTAAAGAGGCAGAGAGCTTCCCAACGACCTTGCAGAGCAGATTATTACCAGTCCATTTGAAAGACTGAGCTAGGAAAGCTGAGGCGTCTCTGTGTTAATCCATGGCAGCTGGAAGTCAGATCAGAGCCTTTGTGGATCAGATTCATAATCCCATTTGCATTTATCCAAAAAGATGTCAATTTAAGCTAATGAGCCAACATCTGTTCCTTTGAGGCAAACTTTCCACCTCACTCTTTTCTCCTCGCTGCTCACGCATAACCTTGAACTCTGTTCTTCCTGCTTTATTTTGCTCTACACACGCAGACTGCAAACCTTCTGGGGGAAATGGCAACAGGATGACTTCTGGATTAATGCAGCAAATCCCCCCATGTGACACAAATTAGTTAGGCAGCGGAGTAAACAAAGGGCAAATCCTAAGGCCAAGACTATGTTGCTCCCAACTCTATTGTCATGTCAAGATGCTGAAGAATGTTTGTCCACCTTTGTAGATTTTCTTTCCATCCATCTTCATCCAGCTTTCGTACCATAGACACACAACCCTCTTTAGGGCCATAATACGTAGCAGCAGCCTCTCTTTTATTGGGAAGAGACAGAATGGCAGGTTTGTGGGATGGATTTTTTTTCATATTCTCTCCTTACCCAACTAAGTATTGCGGTGAATAAAGCTCAGCATTTTCTGCTGAAATACTGTGATGGCACCTTTTTTCTCTGGGGCTTTTCTTTCCTTCTCTCCTCTTCCTCCACGTCTTTCCTTCCATTCCTCAGGCTTGCATCTATTATTCTGAAAGATCTTGGAGAAGCTCAGGGATGGGATTCAACCTGGTTCGGTGACTACGTTTTGTGTGTGTGTGTGTGTGTGTGTGTGTGTGTGTGTAAAAAAACCTTAAGCTGTGCCACCTGGACAGCTGAAAAGTGTCGTACGTGGGTGTGCAGTGTTTGAAAAGCATCTTTTGTTCTGCTTTTTTAATCTCAGCTGTACTGTGCAACAAGCAGGAAATAAAGGACAAGTAAGAGCCCGGGCCAGCAGGTCGGCCAAACAGCAGCAAACACAGAACTGGTTCGGTGTCTGCTGCTCTTCAGAGCTATCGGTTCTATAGAACTGGGCAGAACCGGTAGCATACCACCCCTGGAGAAGCTGCAGAAATTAGAAAACAAAACAAAAATTAACCTTAACCTTTTTGACTGCCCACTCCCCGTCCTGCAGATGCCCCCGAGAGAAATGCAAACTGGAAACCAATGGCTGGGACACAGTCAGAAGAAAGCTCTAATGGCCAGCTAAAAAGTGCTTGAAGAGCAGGAAAGATGAGAACCGAGAATTGCAAGAACGCCTGTGCCAAAGGACCAGAGAAGCAGTCATGGGAGTTACAGGAAGACCAGGATAGATTTAAGGTTAGGACAGCGATGCAGTAGCAAGAGCAGTTTGCTGGGGGGGGGGGGGGGGNGGGGGGGGGGGGGGGGGGGGGGGGGGGGCACCATTGATCCGGAGAGGCGAGGGGCTTCCTCCTCTGTGTTAAAGCAGAAGCCAGAGGACTTTTTGCATCCTGTTGGGCAAGACACAAAAGATTAGTAGGCCTTGCCAGGGCTTGGAGGCTGAACTGGACCAGCTGGGCTTCATGCTTGAATGGCAGACCATGAAGGAAGCCCCAGGCTCTGGGCAAGTCAAAATGCATCCTTCGTTCATGTGACCCATTTGGGCCAGGGTTAGGGTTGGGTTAAAACAGAAGGAAACCTACCGAAGGGCTCTCTGAGGTCTTAGAGAAAAGCAAGATGTACAGCTAGCAACCAAAGCACCTTTAGCCATCTCTTGTTACACAGCTTGGATGGGGACACAATCAGGTCTTTGTAATTTGTCCAGACTCCTGGGCCTTTCCATGGGAGAAGAAGGCCCTTGGCATGTTCCAGAAACAGATGTTAAAACAAATGGCTTTCAACGTTGTGCAACGCTGCCACGGTGTGCTTAATAGTGGTGGACTAAATAAAGCCAGTTCACTGAGTTTGCACAGCCATTCACTGCCCTTTGCTTTCCTTTGTCATCTCCAAGTAGTTGTTCTGACCCAAACCTTGTTCTGAGGAAATAAGCACGAAACAGAGGTAACAGCAAAACCTTTTAATGATTCTTGATGAATTCCGTTCCTTCACAGTTAAAAGGCTGTTTCAAATTAATTATTTCTGATAAGAACAAGCCTTGCCAAGGTGGTGCAAGGCTGCCAAGAACACAAGATAAAATTACTAAGAAATATTTCAAACACAGTCTCCAAACACCAACCAAGATATTCTGAATGTCCACAAGGCTCGAGTGCAAAAACTTCTTTGCTTCCTGCAAAGAACTCCAGTTTCTCAGCTGGCTTTTGTCTCTTAAGAGAGGAGCTATCACCTTGCAGCTATCACTCCTGAGTTGCCCGTGCTGCTGCAGCTGCTCTTTCCTTCAAGCAGCCCTGTGCATGCACACGCACTGGGCACAGGCTCCTCGGGGGCCTCTTCCTCACTGCTGCCACCCTCCACAATCTCTGAAGGCAGCACTCCACCCCCTGACGGTCCTGGCCCCACCCCTGCCTCACACGCATTGTGTGCACCTGCTGCCAGTGAACCACAACAGTAGGTTAAACATGTGAAGGACCCAGGACTGACTGCCACATGCCTGGACAGTCAAAGATGTGGTCTGAGGGTCCAGTGGAGAAGGAGCTGGATTAGGAACAAGGGGACGGGAGTTCCAGTTCTGCCTCAGCTGCGGAAGATCCCAGGCAACTCATTTCTCTTAGCCCAGGCGACATCACAGGGTTGTCACTGTGATCAAAATACGCGGTTGGTATTGCACTACAAGTGCATTATATCTATCGACTCAAAACACCAACACTTTGCATAAGGGACGGACATCGACAGGTCCTGAACCTGCATGGACACAAGCTACATTGGGAGACGTTGAGCCAACCAGATGAAGCCTTTTGTGGAAGGAACGGACCCTGTTCTCAAAGCCTCAACATGCCAAGGAAGCAGAGTTTGCGAAGTCCAGAAATCTTCATTGGCACGACTAGAATTGGCAAGCCAAGCACAAGCGAGCAAACCCAGAGACTTCGACGTGTGGACGACAGTGACCCAATCGGGGTCGGCAGTCCTGTCCGAGGTCGGCCGGACTACAAAGCTCATAACTGAGGGAAGATGATGGACTGGGAGAGCCGAACGGCGCCGGGCCACGAGGCTGGCCCAAGCTGGTGGCGTCTTCGCTTGGTGGGGCCGAGGAAGAGCCGTCCTGCTCCGCCTGGCGGCTCTGCTTCAGCTCGGTGCAGATCCTCCCCTGGTGTCGGCGTGAACGTGGGAACCCTCCCCGGGCAGAGGCGAGGCGGGGGCGCCGGGGCGCTGCGGAGCGCGGGCTGCGCGGCTGGCGGGCGGGCAGGTGGTGGCGCCAGCTCGCCCGTCCCCGCCGCCCCCTCCTCTCTTTGCCTTCGCAGCTCGAGGCGGCGGCGGCGGCGGGACGATGGAGGGCGCTTCCTTCGGAGCCGGGCGGGCGGGCGCGGCGGTGGACCCCGCGGAATTCGCCAAGCGGCCCCAGACCCTCCTCAGGGTCCTCGCCGGGGTAAGAGCGCCCCGAGGCCCCCTGCTCCCCCGGGAAAGGGAGGGACGCCGCAGCCCGGGGCCGCCTTGGCGCGGGGGTCCCACCATCCGCCGCCAGCCTGGTCCTCGGGCTCGGCCAAGCGGGAGCCCGGCGGGTGGGTGGTCGGAGCGGGGAGAGCCGCCCAGCCCCGAGGGAACAGCCGGGGGGGAGCAACAAGCGGGCGCCCTTTGCCGAGTCAGCCCGCCCGGCCCTGCCGGTCGCCCTCCCCGAAGCCAGGCGGGGCACCTGGCTCGCGCCTCGGGGCTCCTCCGGCCTCGGGCTGCCGGCTCAGCGGTGGGGAAGCGAGCCCGGCCTCCCGCCGGGCTGAGGGGAAGAGCCGCCCTCCTGGCCCGCTTGGAGCGCCCGGCCCCTCCTTGGCCAGGCCGCTTCTTCTGCGGTCTCCTCCCCGCCTGAGGTGGCCTTTCCTGCCGAGGCCCGCAAAGCTGCTGCGGTTCTGCTGCGTCTTTTGAAGGGCAGCCGTGATTTCCTCGCCGGCTGTTTGGGTGAGGAAGGCGGTGGGCATTTAGGCAAAATACTGCAGTAATTGATGCGAAATACAACAATGGAAAGGAAAAGGCCTGAAAATCTGTATTGGGAAAAGACCGGGGAGGGGGCTGTTGTTGTTGGGGAAACCTGTCATCTTTGGCTTCATGGTTTGAGCCGAAGGGGCAACACTGTCATGAAGCCAACAGTACTCGAAGACAGGTTTCCTTCATAAGGGCTTGGGATGGGTTAACTCAGGCCGAAGTATAATCCAGAGGAGGCTGTCATCTGAGCATACACAGAGTACTGTCTATTCTCTACTTCCTCAGATCGGTGGCCACATTCACATGGAGACCCATTTCCTTAATTAACCCGTTTTCCGGACCTGCACAACATCATGAATGCACTAAATTGGGATAGATCTAAGCAATATGATAAACCAGATTAAAATTAGCCCAGCATTTGAATGCATGCGGTTACTGGACCGGTTTCTCAAGCTTAGTGACTTTAAGATGTGTGGACTTCAATTCCCAGTTTCCCAACCAGCATTTCCTCCCAGGCTGTGGAATTCTGGTAGTTGAAGTTCAGATAGGTTAAAGTTGCCAGGATTGAGAAATACTGCATCCATCCTTTCCCTGGCCTATTTAAATGTTTTGGCTTTACTCAGGAAAATAAAGGTGTTTATGGAGCCGGAGAAATAACGTGTGGTCCCGAAAGGAAAGAAAATTACCTGTGACAGTAACAGAGTGACATTGTTGAAGGCTTCTGTGTCGTCTGTAAGAACTGCAACATGTTCGTAGCCAGAGGCTCCATTGTTTAAAGACCACCTTTTCAGCCTTCAGGGTTCTTGTTCATCTCTTTGTACTGTTGGAAGAAATGTCCATCTGGGTTCAGTTCCAAGTGGGGAAGAAAGACACTGGAAACACACGGTGACTGCTTGGAAAGATGGTTTCATGGTGGAAGCAGGACCACATGGCTTGGAGCTCCAAAGAAGGAAGGCACAATCACATGCCTCAAGATGAAGGAAAAGAAGGGAGGCTTGATGTGCTGAGAGTCCCTCATATACCCTCTGTTGGGATTTGAATTTAATTTTGTGTTCTGATTGGTTGTCAGACTCCCATGGGGACATGCAGGGGCAACTCTGCAGGCTGTCCTGAGTCCCAGGCTTGGTTGAACCTTGCTGGGTGATAATGTAATGCAAGGGCTTTGGGCAATTCCTATCATAGCTCTACCTGGAGAAGATCTTTGTTATGTAAAATATTCTGGCCCAGGCCTTAAATGGCCCACCCATTAGCAAAGGTCGGGATGAGCTTCTGCTTCTGGGGTGAGTTTCCGCTTCTCTTTTTAGGGGAAATATTCTGCCCTTTTAATATTTCCTAGAATATTTCATTTTTATAGGAGAGGGGTGGGTGCTAACTTCCTACAGTACTTTGAGAGAGTCAGTAGAAACCAATACAATAATTTTGATAAACCTATTGCCCTGCTCAGGCTGCACCAATTAAGAGGTGCAGTCTAGGGGGTTCCAGCTGCCCCAGAGAGCAACCGGCCACTCAGACATAGCTGCAAGTTGAGGCTGATCAAATCCAGAAAGATCATCTTGGCAGCTGTTAAGCTGTGCAAGCAGCCCTCATTTTAACTCCTCACCCATCCATCTCCTGAAGCTGATGCCTGTTTTTGATTAACAAATCTCTTTTCTATTTTGTGGGCACTCTCACAAAATGGCTGCGATGGGCTGGGCTTATTCATGGCTGAGCTCCCAAAATGGCCATGACCGTTTCCCGAATGCCCGTTTATCAGAAGGGAAATAAGTAAGATTGCTCCCCTCGAAATGCTTCTATCAGCTTGACTGCGTTTCTGCCTTTTCTTCTGGGCAAGTGACTGGGCTCCCAAACCCAGTTAAAATCAGCCGAGCCATCAATATGCAGTGAAGGATGGTGTCAGTCTGCCCTCCCTTCTTCTGTAAAGCTGGCTGCCTTGCAAATTTGGGTTTGCAGGTTTTCGAGGCCTGCAATAAACATGTTGAGCAGCCCAGAGCCTCTGTGTTCCTAGCCACACCCAAATAGTTTCTGCAGCCCTCAATCTTTCTCTGTGTGTAATTGGATTATTTGCTTGCTGTTGCTAAACTTTGCATCAATGCTACCCTCAGTACAAAGTTTATCACCTTGTCAAGAAGGATTTTGCTTGGGACCTTATTAGATTCTTCAGGATGCTGCTCTCAGCCACAAGATGCTATGATAACTGAGTCATCCAACCTGCAGCGGAGGAGCCTCCATGATGTGGAGGCTGACTGAGCTCAAGAGATGAAGGAAGCCAAATCTAGCAGTTTCACAAGCTGGAATCTCCCTCAGAAATTCCTCTGTTTGACAACAGCAACATTCAGGCCTTCAGGGAAGCAATTGTGGTGGTGTGATGACAAGTTCCTTGGCTATTTCTTCCCTCTAGCTGTGGCCTTTTCTTACATCGAATTTGCTTCCTCTTCCTTTTTGGGGTAGGAAAGGACATGAATACAGAATAATGAAGGGACTTTAGTCCAACTTGTTCCTCAAACAGGAGTTCCTTTTAGACGAATGGTTGCCCAGTTTCTTTTTAAAAAGCCTCCAATAAGCACCCACAACTTCTGGAGTCAAAAGCGAACAAGCCTGGAATCCAATCGAGGTCAATCACTGGGAACAGAGGTTTAATCTCCTGAGTTCTCCGAATCATGCTGAACCAGGTAACCTTTTGGTGGGGAGAATTTCCCCAAGGGTGGGCCTCTTCTGTGTAAAAATGGCTGCAATAATATTGCTACCGGGAGTCCTTGACTTGCAGCCACTCATTTAACAATCATCTGAATGGCACTGAAAAAAGTGACTTCTAATCAGTCCTCATCCTTATGACTGGCACAGCATCCCCAGGACCACAGGATGAAAATTTGGGTGCTTGGCAGCCAGCAGGCATTTATGATGTTTGAACAGAATCATATGATTGTCATTTGCAATCTTCCCAAGCTGGTTTCCAATAAGCAAAGTTAATGGGGGGAGCTGGATTTGCTTAATGACCACAGAATCAACTACTGCAGAGGTCTCCAAACTTGGCAACTTTAAGACTTGTGGACTTAAAGACTCCCAGAATTCTCCAGCAGCTCTGCTAAAATCCTTGTTGTTTTAAGGAAAAGAGCTGTGGTTCTGTCTTGAAAAGTTTGTAGATTTCACCAAAGAAAGAAACAGTGACCTAAGAACTGAAGGCAAATCAGGGATGGGCTTGAGAACGTAGTTCCATCAACAGTGCTACCAGAGTTGGGTTCTGGCAAAGTTGTATTTCTAGAATCACAGAAAGTAAAAGTTGGAAGGGTTCTTGAGATTGTCTAATCTAACCCTATGCTCAGTATAGAAATCCACTATAGCATCCACAGCATCCATCCAGCCTCTATTCGAACACCTGTAATGAAGAGTCTAGTACTACTTTCCAAGCAAGCACTATCTTTCATTGTTGAGCACCTCTTACAATTATGTGATTTTTCCTGACATCCATTTGAAATCTGCTTTCTTGTAAATTAAGTCCATTATGTATAGATGTAGAATAGGCAGTGCCTGGCTCAATGGTCGTATCTGTGTGGGGGATCTCGGATCACCACTTAAGTATGAGCCAGCTGTCAGCTGCAGCTGCTAAAAGCCAATACAGGCCTGGGCTGCATCAACAGAGGGATAACATCAAGATCACCAAAAGTGGTGGTAAGGCTCTATATTGCACTAGTGAGGCCACGCTTGGTTTAGATTTGTCCCAGCCTCTGAACTGTTCTGCCTTCAACATGATAACCCTTCATATACTTGAAATCATCAATTATATCTATGACAGACTGAGTGCCTCTACCCATTTCTCATAACCTTTTCCTTCCAGGACATGCTCCAGTTGCTCAGTTTGTCCAGTATATTCTTCATAAAACATGCCCCATAGTGGACACTGTGTTCTAGCTATATTTGTGTAACCAATGCAAAATAGAGAGAAACAAAGACTTTTCTTGATTTTGACACAAAATGCCTTTCTAGCATTGCCATTGCCTTTTATGCAGCCATCTTATACCCTGGCTCATGTTCAGATCTGATTCATCAAGAAACCTAAATCCATATTACATGCACTGCTGCCCAGTATGGTCCCCTATATTCTGTACTGATGTCTTTGATTTCTTTTCACCCAAAAGATTGTGCTTATCCCATTGGAAATTCACATTGCTGGCTTCTTTCCTTTTTTCTTGCTTGTTGCATTTTTTACTATTAGATCCTCCCATGCTACATAGCATATTGGGCAGCAAGGCGTCACCAGCATTTCTGGTCTTGGGCGAGCACTTCAGCGTCTTCCCATGTGATGTTTAGTTGCTTTAAGTCTTCCATGAATGCTCTTCACCGTATATTTCAAGGGTGGCCTCTTGGTCATTTGGCATGGGGGAAGTCCATCTCATTGCCTTCTTAAAGATTTGATTATTCTCCATGCAGAAAACATGACCTGCAAGTTGGAATCTTCTGCATTCAACAATATTATGTAGTTTGCAGGAGAAACTCTTTTGGAACACTTCTTTGTTCGTAATATGGTCAAAATAGCAAATCTTCAGGATTCAGTGAAGACATTTTCATTGGAAGATGTCGAGTCCCTTATTATTACTTCCTGACACTTTCCAAGTCTCGCTGGCTATTGGGATCACTATGGAAGTGAGCAAACGAAATCAAGTTCCAGTGATATAGACAATGAGGGCCATTTTTATTCATCCTCTGGGATTTTCCAATACGTTACTTAACGTCCCTCTCTGCATTTTGTTCAATTACACTACCCAAATAGGTAAAACTTTCTACTTCCTCAGGTTGCTGTGATCCAAGTGTGATTCCTTGTACAGAGATGGGATTCAGCAGGTTCTGACCAGTTCTAGAGAACTAGTAGCAGAAATGTTGAGTAGTTCGGAGCCAAGCTGTTCTGGTCCAAACCCTTTTCCAATAAAACAAACAATAATCAAAGGGAACAGAAACCTTTTAATGAGTCTTACGAATCTCTAGTTAAAAGGCTGCTGCAAATTAATTAATTTTAATAAGCACAAATCTTGCCAAAACTGTGAGAGATTGCCAAGAATAACATAAGAAATATTTCGCAGCACAAGAGTCTTCAAATACCAACTTCAGATACTGTAATGTCCACAAGGCTGAGTTTCAAAACATCTTTGCTTCCTGCAAAGATTGTTCATTTCACAACTGGCTTTTATCTTCTTGAAGGAGGGACAATTACCTTGCAGCTTTACTCCTGAGTTGCCCATGCTGTTGCAGTTGCTCTTTCCTGCGAGCAACCCTGCGCGCACACACACTTGGCACAGGCTCCTCGGGAACCTCCTCATTGTTGCTGTCAGCCCCCACAATCTCTGAAGTCAGCAGTCCACTCCCTAATGGTCCTGGACCCTCATCTGAGTCCTCACTCTCCTCAGCCATCCGCACTGGCTGCCAGCTAACCACAACACACACCCAACAGAACCAGTAGTAAAAAAATTTAATCCCACCATTGTCCCTATATCTATGTGGTGAAGCTCAGATACAAGATCTTTTATTTTTCGGCACTTATCTTGAGATCAATTTCTTCATGCTTCTTCATCTAAGGCGCTTGTTGTTTCAGCTTAACTTTCTCAAGTAGCACAGTATCATCTGCAAAATCCAGGTCCCCAAGGCAGTCTGGGTCAGAATAATGAATACCTTTCCCAGTGTGTTATGTTTTTTGCCTTCCGAGGGCCACAAGAAAGAGGAGCGGTGACAGAATACAGCCTTGTCTAACTCCAGTAGTAATTTCAAAGAAGTTTGCGTGGCCATTTTTGGTCTTAATGCAGCAGCTTGATTGTAGGTATAAGTCCTTAAAGATAGGAATGAAGACTGTTTGTAACCGTATCAATGTAGGAGCTGCCAGAGGGATTCCCGGTGGACCCTGCCAAACAGTTTCTTAAAGTTGATGGCCAGCGGAACTTCCAGTGGCAAGGCAAGGACAAACAGAGGTGCAGAAGCCCATTCATGGTTTCAGTCAATCTCTTTTTGCGGTTGGTGCGATCTTTTGAGGGTGCTTTAGTCCCGGAGAGATTCATGCCAGTGTTGGGGAGACTCAGGCTGCAGTGTGGGGAAGGCAACCCCCCTGCAGCGAAGAGGAGCCCTCCAGAGCCCAACGAGCAAGAACCAGCCTCTTATCAATGGCGGCTCTGAAGTCTGGACTGCCACCGATGTAAAAAAGCGAGTAGGTGACAGTTTATGAGATCGTTGGGGAAGAGTGTGGTAGAGGAAATTAGCAGCGGAGAGGAAGACTGGAAAAGTTATAGACTTTTGCAAGGCTGTTACAAGTGTCTGTCTGAAACCTGAAAGAAAAGCGGCTAAAAAGCGGAGGCGAGACAACTGAAAGTGAAAAGGTTCGGCAGACAGAAGAGTAAGTGAGGACAATAACGAGTAAAAAAGGAAGTTTATGAGGTTGGGAAACTATAGGTTGGAAAGAGTCTGGAAGTTGTGGAGGACTCGGAATATTCCATCTGATTTTTATTCTGATAGACTTTATTAAAGTGGAGATGGGAAGAGGATCGAAGCTGACAGAAAAGAGACAGTGTGGCACCATACGTGATACTTAGAAACCCTGAAGTTATTGCAACAATATATCCAATATAAACCACTTAATAGACCTTTGGGAGAACATTAATCTAATTGAGGAGGTGGTCGTATTTGAAGGAAATCAGGAAAATTGAACTT
>BHFT01021754.1:0-12072 GCA_004320025.1 Laticauda laticaudata
GTGAACCAATCCCTATGCCGGCTTTTCTAGCCAATCACAATCGAGGATTTGGAGTAAACTATTTTATACAGAACATTGCATCCACGCGATGGAGAGACTTTCTGGAAAAAAGCATCCAGCAATGATTTTAAGATCTGGGCAGTCTTATGAAAATGGAAGGAATCCTTCAAATACTCAGACCTTGGAGTCATTTACATCAGGAATAAACTACTTGTAAGTTCTAAAATATGGCTACACTACAATTCCCATTATCCCCTCCCAACCAACTACATTGGTTAAAGTTGCTTGACTTCTAATTCAGCAGAGTCTGGGCAGTCAAAAATGTTCTCACTTTGATTTACAGTTTTGGAGAAGCCCTAAACATTGTACTCTTTTGTTTGGCTTCACTGTAAGTAATGGAGAGTTTTGAATGGGCTATTCTGGGCAATTTAACCTGAAGATCAGGTGAATAGTAATCTAATTAAAGCAATATAAAAAGTGCCAAAGTGTTGATCTGCTTCTTGAAGAGCCACTGAAAAAAAATGGAACAGCTGCTCAACCAAAGGAAGCCTTACAATACTGAGAAACTAAAGTCATCATTTTGGCTCCAACAGATTAACTTGGCTATTCTTTTAGAATTTATGTAACAGTTTTCCATAATCCAAGTCCTTGAGATTGTTCTATACAGGTCACAGATCCAGACAAGATTGGGGAGACAAATTTTTTCATGAAAATCATTTAAATTTTCATTTTTCGCAACTCCCCTCTTTGTAAATGGTATACCTGTGATATTCTCAAAATGTTTTTTTCAAAAGACAATTGGACTATGCTTTTTCCTCTGGGGAAGATGTTTTACTTCTCATCCAAGAAGCAAAGAGTTAGAGGTTCACTGAGTCTGTAGCCCAGATACAGTAGCTTTATGCCAAGCTTTGCTGTGGAACAAGCAGCCCTTATTCAGCTACTGCATTTGAAACCAGAACTTGGTCATATTAAGTAAAGCAGTTTCACTAAGGGAAACACCTCAATTTTATGATTTTACTTCAGATTTCGTTTGATTTACAGACCTGCAAAGCTCATAAATGCAGCCTTTGGTCACAAAGTTACTTTTTCATCACCATTGCAGCTACAGATGGTTGCGAAGTGGGGGAAACGCGTGCAGTCCGGTGCTGTCATTGCCCCAAACTGGCCACAGCAGGAAGTTATCGCAGAAGGCTTAACCCATAAAAAGCAAACAAAATAATTTGCCGGAAGGGAAGAAAGTGGTGCAGTCACTTTTCTTTTTCTTAAAATCAGGATGGTCTTATATGGTCTTATGCCCCTTCTGCCCCTCTCCCTCCCAAGGCCACCTGGCCCAGCAGCCCAAAGAAGGGAGTCCAGGTCCATGAAAAGGATGAGCCCCCAATGACGGCTGTCTCAGCCCCAGGAAGAAAGAGGAACGTCACCAGCGCAAACAACAGGCGTAACATGTTCCTCTGTCTCTTGCCGGTAAACCAGCTCCTATCTATGACCCAGCAAATAGTTTGGGCTCCAGTTCCAGTCATTCCCAAAGGTTCCTCATTTTCCCCTATTTCCATTGCCTGCTTTTCACTCTTACCTCCATCTTTGCTTTCTTTGCTGGTCTCCTTTGCTTGTAACGCCTGTAGGTTTTCTTTCGGACAAGAAGAGAATTTGAAGGGACTGAATATATGGTCTTTTTTTCCTGAAGTGGGACTTTATACCTGGTGCTTCTCCTGGGATGAGGAGGCCTTGCCTTGCTCCTGGTGAAGTAGGGTGAAACATGGGGCTCTGTGCAAGTGGAGGGAGGTCCATATGAACTGGCAGATGTGGGACATAAATTCTTATCTGGGACCCTCTTCTTCACCCAGTAGAACACCAGCATCAAATGGCGCCTTTTCTTCTTGCTTTTCTCTTCCATTTTAGCTGTGTGGGGCTAAAGGTTTGGGTCATCAGATTGTCTAAAGTGGAATATTGTTCCTGCAGTAAGGGATGTAGGAAGTCTCCTGAAGGGGACAGCAAATTCACCCAAATGTTAACTTAAACACTGAGGATTCTCAAACTACAGTGGGGAGAGAATTCTTCAAGCACTATAAAACCTTGATGTGATCTTAACTGACTGAAAGCCATTGTCTTCTCTCCTCTGCTGACTCCTGTCTATCATCTTGCTGAAATGGGTTGTGTCACAATGGGTCTTTCAGGCCTAAAAAACAGGTTGTCAGCTTGAAAACTGCTCATATTCAACAATGAATCCTTAAGGGGCTGCTTGACAGTAAGTTTCCACTGGTTAAAAATAAGGGGTCACCTTGCATTGAACTTCATTTGCCAATAAATCACTTTGAAGGGATTATTAGAAAAGCAGGATATAAAAAACAAACTTGAACTTTGCAGTTAAGTCATGCTGGCCATTCCATTTTGATGGAATAAAGTTCTAAGTTGTTCTTTATGCAAATTGGGTTACTCCAAAACATGCAAATCTGATTGGTCAACTAAAGTAAGCATTGGATTGGTTCACTAAGACACACAGATCCAAAATAAAGTAAAAAAGGCGCAAATTCGAAACAGCAAGCGGCAGCTAGCCTGTAAATAAGGCTGCGCATGTTCCGGGCTAAAACGTTTCCGCTTTTACTGACTTCCTTGAAATAAAGGACTTTTTTTGTGGAACGCCGGTTACACCATCGTGTTTTTCGCGAGACAAAACACTGGCGACGAGGATGGATCGGTTCTGAATGCGACAACTGCACGGCCGGTGATAAGAAGCCCAGACGACAACAAAGATGCCTGAAAACAACGCACCGCCCGCCGCACCCTTCAACCCCAACGAAGAGGATTGGGACTTCCTATGCAGACCGCTTCCAGATGTATCTGGAAAGCAATGATAATGGAAGGAATTTCGGAGCAACGTAAGAGGGCTGTGTTCCTAACACACTGTGGGCAACGGTCTCAAGATGCAAGGCTCTAGCAAAGCCCGAAGATGTTAAAAACTAACGTGGCCAGAACTGCAACCAAAAATCCTCAAAGCATACTCACGACTCCGATGGTGTCCAATTAATAAAGCGACACGAATTCTAAGGAGAGACCAGAGAGAGGGAGAGACCGTCGCCAATTTCGTTGCTGCACTTCGACAAATAGGGTGAGTGTGAATTCTCAAACCCTCGACGAGGCATATGAGGGATCGAGTAGTGTTGGGTTGAGAGACTCGACCACACAGAGTAAATTACTCCAACAAACCAACATCAGTGTAGCGAAGCTTATCACGGAAGCCCACAGCCGCCGAACAGCCGCGAAAAATCGGCTGTCACTATGAAGAAATGACACACAAAGTGATGAAACGAACCAACCAAAGACAAAAAACAATCTACCACCGCATGCACTACGAAGGTATGGCGAAACACCTGACTCTAGCGAAGAAGACGACGAGGTCCACCGCCTATACACTAACAGAAAAAGAGCGGCGAAAGAAGAAATTGGCAGGAATCGCGCTGGCTTGCGGAGAAATCATCCCCGAGCAAATGCAGATTTCTCGATGCCATCTGCAGGGTCTGAAGAACAAGGGCATCTCGAAAAAGTCTGCAGAAACAAGAAAAGCTACAGCCCAACGAGACACAGAAAAATGCTCCAATACAAAGCCGAGCCAAAACAAAACTGAAAGAAAGTGACAAGACAAGCGAGCCAATACACATCAGACTTCACTATAGGAAGCGCCCAGACGGAAAGCGGGAAAAGTTAAAATCTATGTTAGAAATAAAGGGAAGCCCTCAAGATGGAAGAAGACTCGGGGTCCTCTTCTTCTATGGATCGTGGGACACAATGAAAACAGCTAGTCCCAGATATCAAAACCAAAGAACTAAAGAAGCAGCACCTAACTCTCAAGGACTACCAGGGAAACACAAATCCCTGTAGTCGGCATGGGACATTTCCGACGTCACCTACAAACAACACGTCAAAGTGCTACCGCTTACCATAGTCGACCGGACAGACCAAGTCTCCTGGGCATCGAATGGTTCGCACATTGGGCATGCGGGATGACGGGATCGATCGAGTGACTGCAACTGGCTGGGAAGAAGACCTCATCCGGGAATTCCAGACGTTTTGACGGCTCACTCGGCAAGTATCGGGAAATCTTTATTCTTTCAGTTTAAAACCCCCAAATAGCCCACGAAGAATAAAAGCCAGGCGAGTTCCTTTTGCACTAAAGGCAAAAATAGAGGAACAGCTAGACAAATTAAATAGCCCAAGGGGTATTAAGAACCTGTGGACCATGCCAAGTGGAAATGCCTATAGTCACACCTATCAAACCCGACGGATCCATTAGAATCTGTGGTGACTATAAGGCTACCTGAACCACGCATTACAACCAAGGCACATACCCGGTGCCAGTAGTCCAGCATTTGTTCACTCCCTGGGAAAAGGAAAGGTTTTTGCTAAACTCAACCTAGCACAAGCCCTACAACAACTCCCAGTGACCCAGAAACAGCAGAAGCACAGACTATTAGTCACCCCATAAGGGCGCATTCAAATGTCACGACTTCAATTTGGAGTAAGTGTAGCCCCAGGCGTTTCCAGAGTCTAATGGAACGCCTTCTAAAGTGGCAATACAAGGAGTCCGTAGCATACTTTGAACGACGTCCTGATCTCAGCCAAAGATGAAACCCAATTAAAAAAAGACTCAAAGAAGTACTAACTAAGTTTAGAGAATCTGGCCTCAAGGTGAAAAGAGGAAAAAGTGTTGCCTTATTAAGAATAGCGTCGAATTCCTGGGCTATTTAATAGACGGAGAGGGTATACACCCTACAGACAAGAAAATTAAAGCTATCAATGAAGCACCAGAACCAAGAAACAAAGCCAAATTACAAGCATTTCTTGGACTGATACATTTTTATAATGTATTCTACCCGAATAAAGCCACAATAGCCGAACCATTACACCGTCTATTGGACAAGAAAGCAATTTGGACTTGGGGTTATAGAGAGAAGAATTCCTTCCAAAAAATTAAAAAATTGCTAACATCAATAAATGTTCTCATTCAATTTAGAACACACTGCCATTGAGGGTGACCTGCGACGCTTTGCCATTGGTAGTTGGTGCCATCCTGAGCCACCAACTGCCTGGTGGCAGAGAGGCACCCGTTGCATACTACTCAAGGACTTTGTCTAAAACCGAGAGGAATTACAGCCAACTCGACAGAGAAGCTCTAGCAATTGTCGCTGGAGTGAAACGCTTCCACGAGTATCCTCTACGGGCGGACTTTTCAAATTATAACAGACCACAAACCGCTAATGGGAATTTGGCGGGAAACAAGCCATCCTTTCTCCAAGAGATGACTAGATGGTCAGAGTTCCTAGCAGCCTATTCCTAACACCCTGACACATCAACCAGGAAACAAATTTCCCATGTGGACGCTTTGAGCAGAGCACCTTTACCAGCAACTGATGAAGACCCGGCACCAGCGACGACAGCATTACAAATAGAGACTTGCCCGGATCTACCATATCAGCTTATGATGTCGCCAGACGCCACCGCGAAAGACTCAATGACTGCCGCGCGTCCTCACAGCTGGGTAGGTAAAAGGCTGGCTGGAAAACAAAAAACTGAAAACTTTAAACTTTCCGGACCAGACAGACTGAACTTTCGATTCAAAAGGGATGTTTATTTGTGGGGTGATCGGTAGTCATTCTTAACAAACTACAACCAGGGTACTTGGGATGTTACACAAGGGCACCCGGAATTGTGAAAATGAAAAGCCTTGCTAGAAGTTATGTTTGGTGGCCGGGTATTGATAAGGACATAGAAATATTGGGTAAGCTCGTGCAACAAGTGCCAGGGAATTAGAACCGTCCCCGCCTAAAGCACCCATTAGAGACTGTGAAACCCCGCGAGGCCCGTGTCAAGAATCCACATCGATTTCGCGGGTCCTACCAAGGGGCATACATTCCTGATTGTCGTTGATGCCTATTCTAATTGGTAGAAGTAAAAATCATGCCACTCAACGACAACGAAACTGTAATCAAACAACTAGACAACTCTTTTTGCCACCCATGGTCTACGGACGTCCTCGTATCAGATAATGGGCCACAGCTACCAGCCTACAATTCAAGCAATACCTAGCTTCCCTAGGTATAAGACATGCCCTAACCGCGCCGGCCCACCCGCCGCAAACGCAGGGCTGAGAGAAGTCCGGTCTTTACCAAAGAGGGTTTAGAAAGAATGGACACCGGTGATGTCCACACAGAAAATAAACCGATTGCTCACTCTCCAACACATACAACGCCCAGTACCACGACCAACAAGTCCCCAGCAGAATTGCTCATGGGGAGGAATTAAGATCACACCTCGACAGTTGCACCCAAATTTTACGCCGAAACCCCCACTCCTCCACATGATTTAGGAAATTTGAATAGGTGAGTTGGTTTACGGCAAAAATCTCCACCCGGGACCCTGTTTGGCTACCAGGACAAATCACGCAAATAACAGGCCCCAAATCCTACCGATTAACAATTGAGAGTGCAGGGAATGGAAGCGGCACATAGACCAGCTCCGTTCCCGAAACATCGAACGAAATACAGACATACACCCACACATGGAAACCCGGTGATTGGCAAACCAAAGGGGGGGGGAAATGTGAGAAACAAAATAAAGAACGCGATACAAACAAAACCAAAGAGATTAACAAACAAAAAGAGCAAATAAAAGACTCACTGTTTGAAGAGACTGGCGGGAAGAGCCCATCGAAGGGGCCAGCCAGGCCAGCTCGACCTGCCCGGAGGAAACGGGAGGAGCGGCAAAACCGCCGGCCTAAGAAACTCAGGCGCAGAATGGCTGACTCACTCTTCCAGACGGCTCCAGAGAGAAGGACGACGACACAGCAGCCCCCATCCAAACCGGTCGAAGTTCCGCGAAAGTGAACTGCGCAGGTCCAGTCGAGTCAGGAAAAGCCCGCCTACTCTGCGCGACTACACCACGTAGGACTGAACTAAGGAGGGAGGGGTTGTTCTGTATGCAAATTGGTTACTCCAAAACATGCAAATCTGATTGGTCAACTAAAGCATTGGATTGGTTCACTAAGAACCAATCCAAATAAAGTAAAAAAAGGTGGCAAATTCGAACAGCTGCCATTGGTTAACAAGCCGGAGGCTAGCCGTTATAAAAAGGCTGCTGCAAGTTCGGCTAACCGTTCCGCTTTTACTGACTCCTTGAAATAAAGACTTTATTTGTTGGAACCCAGTCTACCTCATGTTTTTCCGAACAAAACATAAGTATCAATAAAATCCAGCATAATCTGGCTTTGGGTGACCTGAGTTCATTCAGAAATTTCATCTTCCTTGCACCAGCTCCATAGTTCTAGAGTTCTCCCTTTCTGATCTGGCCGTTTTTCTGTTTCCTCTACAGCCCCTTTGAGTGTTCAAAACTTCACAGTTTTTCACCCATTTGATTTCTTCCATCTTCACTTTCACTATGACTACAATCACATTTTGAAATATTGCCTTCCATCCTAAAGCTGTTTGACCTGCTTTTCTTGCTAATAGATATTTCTTTTTTGTTTTAGAGTTCATTAAAATCAATTTCTTTTAAATTCATTCGAATAGTTGATTACGTTCACATTTATTTTTCCTCAAAATCGGTTATTCCAGGAATAAACCTTCCAATGCTTCTGTCCTTCAGATTCCTCAGCTGGGTCTTCCCTATTGATTAGCATCACATCAAGATTGGTTAGTCTCTTGTGGCGCAGAAGGAAAGTCAGGCATTTCTGGGGGGATCCTGCTTGCCAGTTTGTTTCCTGACTGATGCCAGGTTAATTCAAAGCTCCCGTCCCCGTGACCTCTCCTTGCCTCTCGGAAGGCTCTGCAATTTGCATTGGGAAGGCAGCAGCTGCACAGTCTCTTCTTGGGTGGGAGCCAGACTGCATATAATTTACAGTAATCCAGATCCTTCCCAATAGTGCTGGCAAGTTCACTGACTTGGATTCGGAGCAGGAATGGGTCTTTACCCCACATGTCCAGCTTCTTCTTTCCATTTCCTCTGTTCCTTTGAATGCATCTTATCCTTTAGCCATGGCAATCACTCCATCAGGACTCTGTCACACCTATTAAATCACACTGGGACTTTTATTCTTAGAATTCACCCTCATCTTGTTTATTTCCGCACGCTTGTGTGCTGGTCAAGATATAATGAAGGTGGCATTCCACACCCCCAGACAGAAGTTTGATGGCTGCTTCTCTGACAGGATAATAGAGAAGTTTTGCCATTAAAAGCAAAAGCTTTTAATGAATTTGGGCAAATATGGAACATGAATTTGGGCAAATATGGAACATTTCCCCCAACTCCTCCCTTTCTACTAGTCAGGAGAAGTTTTTTTCTGGTTTAAAACCATCTGCTAGAAATAGTTGGGGCTGAGCTATGACCAAAATAAAGGTTTGGTTTGATTTTGATGTCATTGGAGGAGAGACAGAAAATAGCGGGGTTTGTCCATCCACCCTTAGGAAGCAGGATTTTCCATGGCGCAAACTGCCACAGAGAAACATCTGCTCCATAGCAGATGCATTTTCTAGAGGAATTTTACCTTGTGATATTTATGTTCTCTGTAAAAGTTCAGTACTTGTGAAAGAGGTATATAATGTAAACCCACTATAACAGATTTCTTTGAAATTAAAAGCAGATCAAAATCATATTGTGATCTGTGCAGTATTTTACACATATCTTTCTCTTTTGTGGACTCTTTTAAATTGCTTTCTGTGTCTATTTTGCTATTAAATGTTTTATATGTAACCATTCTCAATGCTAATACAGAATTTCCGTATTCTTATTTTTCTATTGCCAATTAACCATTTTGCAGCTTGCTCATTTTAATGAAATAAACATCAAGCTATTTTTTTGATACTGTGTTAAGTAAACATGCTCCGAACTGGATATATGAGTTGACTGGAAATATGCTGGGTACAATTTCAATGAGAAATTACCAGCAGAAAGTTTCCACATGCATCTCCCCGCAAAAGTGGAAAAAATCTAAGAGAAGAGAAGGTCTGTCATTCCTAGTTGGGTAATGAAATATCTGCAGGCAAACAACCAAGCAAGCTTGAAGACCAACTAAGGACTCCACCTTGGAACTAGACTGCATTCATCAGGGGATCAGGCTCCTCCATTGAGAAGGAAGAAATGGAAGAGCAGGGAACCTTCTCCCGTGACTGAGCCGTCATTCCAAGAAGCGCCTGTGAAAGAGGCTCCTTTCCAACATATAGGAAGGATGAGGTTCTTCACCATTTCCTGGGCAATCTTGAAGGTCATCGTGATCACAGTGACCATGGGGTGACCAGGCATCTGAAGAGGAAAGGAGAATATAGACCTATGATGGTGGGCCTAGGGCACCCGTTCCAGAGGTGGCACGCAGAGCCCTCTGTGTGGGCATGCAAGCTGTTGCCCCAGCTCAGCTCCACCGCATATGTGTGTCCACCTCCCGCCAGCCAGCTGGTCTTTGGGTGCATGCAGGGGAATGGGGCGCATAAACAGGAGACACACAAACATTGCATTTTGGGGCTGTGCACACCATGCATGTGCTTTGGGCACTCGGTGCTGAAAAGGTTTGCCATCACTGATATAGACAGTTGGGAAGGAGGAAACAACATGACAAAAAAGTAGTGAAAAACTTTTTTTTAAAGTATTTAGGCCTACATGCCTATGAAATTACATTCTCCAGCATCAGAAAGAGAGGTTCTTCTACCACAATATTTTTTTCCAACAGATCTTTATTTATAAAAGCAAACCCTACTGCTACTACAGAACTGACAACAACATGCTTTCCAAATTTCCTCATAGAAACATGAGTCAAGCGATCCACAAACCACAATGACCATAGATTTGAAGGGGCTACAATCTAGGAGTATGTGGTCGAGTTTGTTGACAAAGAAATAAAAAAAAATACAGACAATTTATGAGATCACAATGCAAACCTTTGAACGACTACTGTTGTGAAAACAATCAATTAAAAAAACCTCCAAGATACTAAAAAAACTAAAACTACATTGTAAAGCTTATGCCTGCCAGATGGAGAACACAATGAGAAGAAGATCGAACATCTGCTAACCTTATTTATCACACGGGGCGGCCATAAATTTAGCTACCGGTTCAGTACAGCTTTGCCCGAACCGGGGTGAACCTGTAGCAGCAGCCCACACCTGAAACTAGCACTCCCTCCCTCATCTGACTCTCTGAAGACAATAGAAGAACTTATGCTGGCCTGTGTTGCAAAGATGGCAAATGAGATTGGAAATGGCAAGAAAACAACTTTTAAGCATCTCCTTGCACTCAAAAAACAAGCAATTGATTGCACTTAAGAAAAGACATGACACATAGTCAAAAGAACTCTTCTCTATTCTGGCATCTAATTGCTAATCACTCTGACAGAATTCATACCTCACAAGACACCTATAGACCTCCTACAACCTGGGAACTTCGCTTTTGGAGAATGTATGAAGACCCCTCCAGTGAGAGAATTACAATGAAGGATTTACCTGAGTGGCCCCCAGTCTGAAATTAAATATCTCATTGGCCTACTCAAGACTGGGAAAGCCCAAGAGCTGCCATCAACTATTGAAGAACAATAAGGAGGGGTGGATACCAGGCCTGGCAGCACCATTCACCTGTTATCAACTCCACTGGCCATGTCCCAGAGGATTGGGGCTTGGCAATCGTCCCAATTTTTAAAAAGGGAAAGAGAGACTACGCTGCTAATTACAGACCAATAAGTCTGCTAAATACAATCAGCAAACTCTACATTAAACACCTCCAAGATAAATGAAAGGAGTGGCTTGGATTTTGATTGCTGAAGAGCAAGCTGGGTTCAGAGAGGGGAGAGGCACCCTAGATCAGTGCTTCGTTTTCCATCATTTGATTGAAAAACATGTGCCAAATAGACCTGTATCATTATACGCCACCTTTATAGCTCAAGACACCTTTTGATACAGTGACCAGATCGACTGAGCTATGGGAGAAATGGGAAGCCTCTTCAACTGATCATAGGTATCTCTGTTTGTGATGTTCCTTACATGCTAAAACATCCCTCAAGGTTCGATGGAATAAGCAAAGGCCCCTCTTGAAGTTGGTCAAAACTCAAAAAGGGGTTAAACAGGTGTGCATTTTGGCCCCCTTACTTTTCAACTTTTAAATAAATGACAAGGTAAAATGGTTAAATAAACCAAGTTACCACACTCCAAAAATAGGTGACTGAAGCATCACTCTGCAGATGATGCTGTGATCCTCTCCAGGACATCTGTAGGCCTTAAAAGCATCTTGCAAGCCCTCATCCAGTATTGTAAAATTACAATAAACTGGACATAAATTACCAGAAAACCAAGGTTATGGCCTTTGCAAAAAGGCCAAAACTCTGCTCATGGTAGGTTAATGGTCATAATATAGAGCAAGTAACCACTTTTACCTAGGGTTACTCATCCATGCCACTGGCTCAAGAAAAGCACATGGCGAATACGTGGCTGCCTCTAGCCAGAATCAGCAAATGCCATTTTCAAATTGTTTCACACAAAGAGAAGATGCTATGTTCCTGTCACAATTAAGCTCTTTCTGGCCAAGTTCCTAGCACAGCTTCTTTATGGGACCCTTGCTCAGACCCTCAGCTTCGTGCTTCGCACCATTGGAAAGATTCTCCAGATGCCACATTGTGTTTCAAATGCACTTCTGCGCCTGGAGACAAGGTTGATAAAAGTCAAAGCAAGAATCTGTACAGCTTCTTTAAATCTTTGGCTAGAGCTTAGCTTCTTTCTGCAAGGCCTTGCTCCATTAATCCTCCAAGACAAATTTTCCTCGTCATGGATCAAGGCTGTCAAGCCCAACCTTGCCAAACTAGGCTTCTGTCCAATGCTCAAGTTGGACCAAGACCAAGCAAAAGAAAACTTGCAACAAAGGACAGAGGACATCGAAAGGCAAATGGACTTAGGGAAAGCTCTGCCATTTCTAGCTCCAGACTCTATTAGTTATGTTGTTACTCCTGCCAGTTATCTTAAGGCTAGGTCATACTGGCCAACGGACGCAAAACGTATGCAAAAAGGACACAGCAGACGAGCAAAATTTCGGGGGTGGCTCCATCCGTTG
>BHFT01021755.1:0-26345 GCA_004320025.1 Laticauda laticaudata
ATGGATGGCAAGCTTTTTTTAACGTTTTACATCCTCTTTGCATCCATAAGTGCAGTGGGACAGGGCCTTTACACTTTGATTTTTGTCTTCCTTATCTAAGAGATGGCCCTATGAGGAGAAAACAATTGTTTTACTTAGAGAATGCAATCAGCTATTAAACTTATTTTTAACTGCTGGGATGAAGGGAAAGCTACTTCTTTTTACTTTCTTCTTTTATACTGTACATACATACATACATTTGTAGTTTGTGTCAACTTGTATTCTTTGCATGTATAATTCTTCATCAAATTGTTTGTAGTTAATGTCAACTTTTATTCTTTACATGTATAATCTTTTATCAAATTATTGGGAGGGAGTATATATATCGTCCGCTACACCTGGTGTTTTAGAAGTTAGACAATATAGCAGACATTGGCATTGCCCTTAAGGCCTCTTTGTAGGAGGGGAAAAATTAAGCATTATTCTTCCTCCCCCTCTCTTTTTACCACCAATGACTTCAGTCCAACACGGTTCACTAGAAGTTCTTCATCCACAAATCATGTCCCACTCAAGCTGCCAAGCAACCTCCAGCTGGAATAGCAATTAACCAGATGTCAGTGATTCTATTATCTCCATTCCTCAATTCTCCATTATGTAGTCACCACACGATAGCGGTGGGAAGGGGGTAAGGAGAGAAAATGAAAGCATTACAGTGGAATATCCACCAGGGCTCCACTTCAGAAGCTTCTGAAGAAACCAAAGGTGGGATTTGGCAAAGGCATCCAAATAAAACAAGAGCTGCTAAACAAAGTCATTGTGGAGGCTTCCCTTGCATTAACTTTGCTGAAAAGCCCTTGCAACTTCCCTGGATGCAGGAAGCAAGAAAGATGCTGCAGGAGAAGAATCATAAAAGGACTCTCTTTCTCTTCCATTGAGACCATATTTATCCTCCAGCATCCAGCAACTTCCTTTGCTTCTGGTATGGAGTCAGTTTGCCTCAATTATGCTCATTTCAACTTGATGGAAACATCTATGAATAGGTTTATTCTGAACAAATAAAGCTGGCATCCCGAATCTCTTTCTGGAAAATCCATTTGTTAGAGATTTGCCTTGGACAGAAGTATATTCATGGCACTGTAAAAGATTCATGCCCCAGTGAATTCTTCCTAATCTTGGTACCTCCAGATACAGGAAATTTTCAGCTAGGCTCATGCTGGCTAGACATTTTAAGTATTGAGACCTGCTTCTGTGGTTAATACCAGTTGGAGAAGGCAAACTAAGCTTTGCCACCAAAGTGAAGGATAAATAGTTGGGATTTTTGGTGAGCTATACCAGGGCTTTTTCTTATTTTGCTGGGTGGGTTCAGAAACACAACTCCTGGCTTATCAGAACCTTCTTTGAGAAGTCAAAGAAGTATTTTGCATGCACCTACTACACACAGACACACATAAACAACCTACACACACATCCAATAATAGAATATTTAACTTTTTCTAAGTTTTATCACATTATCAAAATCTCTCAAGGTTTCTGTAAGCTAAGATGTTACAAAATTGTTTTAGTTATTTTGTGATGGAAGATATATTCTTCACAAATAATATACAAGCAAAGCAAAAAACACCAAATAAAACTGTCATGAAAACAAATAGTAGTATTTAAAATAATTTTTGGCCCCTGGTTGAGAATTATTTTTGAATGCTCAGATACGAGAAGCAAAACTAGGCTTAGCTAATTCTTGCTCCTAAAGAAATCAGTCTTCCCCAGGGCCCCTTCTATAGAAAAAGATAGAAGAATGCAAAGAAGAAAAAGATAAATTAATATATGGAGAAAAATACCTCATTGAGGGCTGTTTTCTCTTAACACCTAAAAGTTTCCTTCTTTCCAGATCAGGAAAAGCACACTAGATGTAAAGCTATTTTTGGTCTTGCTTGCCAGGAGTTATGAATGGAAAAATGCAACCTCATTAAAGATGAGATGTAAACTATCCCCAGAATTAGTGACCATTTCATTCACTTGTCAGGATTGAGTCTGAATCTGCTGCTCCCTATCCAGACCTGCATAGGCTCCAGATGTTTAGCTAGGACTTTGACAGAATCTCTTGGTTACCCTGACATTGAGATGTGTCACAGGGGTATCATCAGCATACTAATGATACCCTATCCAAAGCAAATCTCTCAGGGCAGTTGACCCAACTAATATGAATTATGAGTTAACATTCTTCTTGAAATAATAATAAAAAAAAACCTCAAATAGAATCTTTGAATAGAAACAGATGTGGCTATTGTTGACTCTATCAAGTCACTATCATGTTATAACAACAGTGACAATAATGACAGACAGTGGTTTCCTGGATGTTTCTAGTCACTGGTTTCAGCAACCTTACTGTCAAGCTAAGACTAAGAACGACAAGGAACAATTGAGTCAGAGTTCAGTTCTTTATTTGCAATGCTAACAGATAGAATCTGGACAAACTACACCCTTACTACTCTGAGCCTATGGATGTGTCATGGGAGATTCTTGGCAAATACATGTTGAATTGACACCTTCCCAGGCCAGCCTAAGAACAACACAGAATAATCCAGCCAAAGTTTGCACCCAACCCAATAGACAGAATCTTGCCAGACTAAACTTATACTACTCTCACCCTAACAGATACACATGGGAGAGTCTAGGGAATGACTATCTTTCCTCTCTTTCCCTTTCTCCTTTCCAATTCTGGACTGGGCTGCTTCGTCTGCCCCCCACCCTCTCGAATGTGCTTTCCTTTCTAGAAAACAGCCATTTCACTGTAGGCTATCACCCCAACTCTCCTTCTGGGGGGTCACCATCTCTCACACTTACTTTGAAATATTAGGGGTAGAATCTAGAATCTTTTTTTCATAAAAATCTCTTGTTTTTTCACTGAATTATAGACTGAAATCAATGTAACATACTATTTGGTTGTCTAAAGCAGTGTTATTCAACCTCAACAACTCTTAAATTTATGGACTTCAACTCTCAGAATTCCACAGCCAACTCCACTCATCTTAGAGTTGCTGAGGTTGAGAAATATTGGTCTAAAGCACATGTTTGCTCTTCTTTCCCATTCCTCCCTCTCAAGCAAATAACAATTAATATACACAATGTGATAGTCTAAGAGGTAGAAAAACTGGCACTTTAATATATTTTTATCTTTAAATTGGCCAGCATAGTCAGTAACAAGGAACTGTAGGAGCCATATTCTAAAACAGTGCTACTCAAAGTGTGGTTCACGGATCAGTGATGGCCTGTATATTGGTCTAAAACAAGATAAGTACACAATTCAAGAGTAAGCACTTAAAGATTTTTAGAGCAATTTGACATTGCTACAGCCTCCTACTGGTCCGTGACAGACTGGAAATTTTACAAATCTGATCTTTACCACAAATAGTTTGAGAAGCAATGTTCCAAAGCATCTGAAAATCTATAAGTTGCTCACTCTTAGATGAGTATATATAGCAGTCAAAGGCAGTTTGTTCCATCTCTTAAGCACTTAATATGTTAGGCCCTTTTCTGTCTTCTTCTCTCCAGATGCATCTAAAAAGATTAAATCATGGCAACTGGACCAATGTTTGTTCATCTGAGACATCTTGTTACTCATCCAAGTAACTTCATCAGTCAAAATAATGAAACATCTCAGATTAATAAACTTTGGTCCAGTTACCATGATTCAACCTTTTTAGATACTTTTTGCTTGGGTTAAGTTGATTAAGATGGTTGACATATTGAGATACATTTAGGGGAGGAAAACCTGTTGTAGTTCGCTGGCAGCCTGTGCAGACAGCAGTGGAATCGGACAGTGGGGAAGAATGGGGACCAGTCAGGGAGTCTGGAGAGGACTCACATGAGGGTCCTGCATCCTATGCAGAGCTGGGGCCAGGACCATCTGGGAATGGGGTGCTGCCTTCTGAGTCTGGCAGCAGTGAGGCAGAGGACCCAGGGGAGCCTGTTCCCAGTGCATGTACGCGCAGAGCTGCTAGAAAGCAAGAGCGGCTAAGACAAAAGGGGTGACTTGGGAGGTGATTGCCCCTCCTCTAAGGTATAAAGGACAGGCAAAGATGATGAAACCTTTGCAGGAAGCAAAGTCATTCATTCTGTTCAGATTAATCCTTGAAGCTCTGTGTGGACTTTGTATTTTGGTTGTTTTTTTATAATTCATTTGGCACTCTGGTTGTTAGCAGCAATTCAAAGGAAAGAAAGGTGGGTAGAAAAAGAAAGTAAGTAAAAAAGGAAGGAAAAAAGGAAGGAAGGAAAAAAAGAAAGAAAGAAAGAAAGAAAGAAAGAAAGAAAGAAAGAAAGAAAGAAAGAAAGAAAGAAAGAAAGAAAACATAGTTTTATATTTAAACAATACATTCTGGGGAAATATTTTTTATTTCTGTAGATTTTTCCTACATGACCTGATAGCATAGAAAATTCTTTAAAAAACACTATAACAGGAAAAAAGTGTGTTTAACCATGGGAAATTTTCCTTTCCAATCCACCAAGCTTGAAATATTGCTTAGCTTACAAAATATCAGTTTAAATACAGGAAGTATGGCAGTTGATATTTCTGGGTCACTGTTCAAGTTCATCAATTAATCTGCCCTTCAGATGCCCAGACCAGTGATTAATCTGAGCGAAAGATAAACCATCTACAAAAACAGACATGACAGAAAAAATCTGTCAACATGGAAAGCATGACAGTAGCCCTATTGAAATGGGATGGAGAGGATTCTGTATTTATTCCTTCCCACTGATTTGCATATCATGCAGAAAACAAGCTGTGTGTTGCCTCTGACTCAAGTAACTCTAAAAATAAATACTTACCTTTGCACGCATTTTGGATGGAAAATACAAGAATTCTACCCATTCATAAAAATCTTTTGCCAATCTTTCATTTGCCAAGGAAAAAACACAGAAGGGTACAAAAAGAAATAAAACTATTCCACTTCTCTAGCATCCTGGCTTTAAGCTATCCTCATTGCAATTGGCATCAACAATTTTTGAGTATTCAGGAGACATATGTATTTTTTTCAACTTGGATAAATTGAATTTTAACAGATGGAGAGTGGGGGAGAGAAGGGACTAAGACAATTAATTCATAACTTTGTTCCATTCTTCTTCTACATTGATTTATAAACAGAGATGTTCAGAAATTGTATGCATCTAATATGCACATTATGCTAAAATAAACAAATCTTCATACAATACTGCTGAGTTTTGAGCCTAAATCTGCCATTAATTTAACAACTGTTGTTAAGCTTTTCCTACCAATCCCTGGTGGTTTTTCCCACACTCTGTCTTTCCACGTTGATTCCATGTTCTTGACCATTTTTAAAAAGGTTGCTACATCAAAATCTCTTATTTAAGAGCCACCTGGAAACAGGTGATAGACCATAAGCTGGGCTACTATGGACTCTCACCGGTATTCTTAATGTCCCCAGGCTTTGACCAAGCAAAGCAAGTAGTACTCAATACAATGAAGGGCATGGAGTTCCAAGAAGAACTTAATAAGTTGCCTCTCCACAGTAGGGACAGAATCAAATAGGGAGTGTGGGAATCGGCAAGATATCTAAATGATCTGATCTTCCCAAAACAAAAAATAGCTTTCTTCAAAGTCAGATTTAATATTCTCCCCTCAGCACTCCTTCAGAAAACACCAAGATGTATGTATATGTGGTAAAGGAGAAGTCGAAGATATCTCACGTGTTTTATTGTACTGTGAGTTATACAGAGTCTGTAGGTCAGTGCATATTCTCCCCTTATTAGAAAGATTGCCAGGGAGGGTAGACAATTTTTATGTAGGCTTTCTCCTCCAGGACTCAAACTCAGCTATTACATGTGCAGTGGTAAAATTCTGTGTTGCTGCTATGTCTGCAAGAAAAAAGATGGTTACAGAATTATAGCTGTCACTTTGTGCCAATTTTTGGAGATAGAACAATCTTTGGAAAATGATATTTACTCACATACTTGACTCTCCACTCACATAAACTAGGGAGTAACACTAAACTGTATGAGAACACATATTTCCCTAACAGGGATGTTATTATCCACTATTAATGTCCTATAATGTGTCAGTATCATTTTTTAAAAATATATTGTAAATAGAGATGTCTGTTGCTGGTCTATGACTGTAATAAAGTTATATTCTAGTCCTATTTAAGAGCCAAATCAGTGGTGAGTGACTGCCGGTTTGGACCGGTTCTAGTGAACCGCAAGTTCACCTGCACCCACCCTATCCTGTTCTATATTTCTGGGTTTTTCAGCTCAGCTGATTCATGCAGCACAGAGGATTTCTGTGCCTCAGCTGTTTTACTTACCAGCACTGCCCTAGAAGTTAAGCTGTAGAGGTTAAAATTGATGTATGTTGAATGCTGCATGTGCATTCACAGAACTGGTTGTCAAACTGGTTGCAGCCCACCACTGAATCAAATTTATCTTTCCATTTATAAGACACACCTAAACAAATTATAATATTGGAATGGGAGAAGCACCTGTCTGAAAACACAACTAATTTGGAACTAGGCCTATTTGAAGCTTTCTGTAGAGTGCATTAAATATTGCTAATGACTCTGTTCCTAATCTATGTCAAATGTGCAAGCTTTCAATCAGAGAACCATTTAATCCCATTTCTGCTAGTGTCTGCAATTTTTTTTAAAAAAATATCATATTACTTTCTGCCTGTAGTTTTCTCTAGCTCACAATTGTGTCATCAATTTATTCAATTTTCTCAAGTACTTACGCCTTTTAAAGGCAACTTTCTTAAGTATGTTCACTTTCTGTGCATATAGACACCCATGCACAATCATACACACATACTTTGCAATACGCATAGGTGTATCACAGTATTTGAGCTGAGAATTGCACTGTTATATTGACATAAGAATGTGATCCAAAGGAAACCTTGCTATGTTAGAATATCACTAATAGCTCTTGGGTATGAGAGGAGATAGATAGATAAAGGGACATGCATGTCTTTGGAGATTTTCAATCATTCAGGCCATAGTTGTCCCAAAGGTGCTTTCTCCAACCGAACTTTCTTGCTTTTTTTCTCCCTTTGAAAACTTTTTGCTTCTCATCCAAGAAGCTTCCTCAGTTCATTCTTCAAAACTGAAGAAGCTCCCGGGATGAGAAGCAAAATGATACAATACAATACACTCTACTTAATTGGCCAGGTATAATTGGACACTCAAGGAATTTTTCTCTGGTGCAGAAGCTCTCAATGTACAAAAAGTACAAAAATGTACAAAAAGTACAAAAAGTAATATAATCGTAAGATACCGATAGGACTCTGTGTCTAGTTTTGGCATGCAATTCCCTATGGCAGGAGAGTCGAACTCAAGACCCACAGGCTGATCCGGCCCATGGGGCACTTAGATCTGCCCCACAAGGCCTCCCTGGAAAGGACTGGCCTGTGGTGCCTCTGCCAGCAAAAATGGAGCTTAGGAGGGCCATGCTTAGCTGTTCCAGATTTCATTTTCAGCCATGATGTTCTCCTGCAGCCCTCTGCTAGTGGAAACGGAGTTTGGGGGACTCTGTTTTTGCTGACAGAGGGCTGCAGGAGGCTGTTACTGCCAAAAACAGGTCCCAGGAATCCATTTTCACTGGCAGAGTGCTCAGGTCACCACAGGTCCCCTTGACATGAGTGATGTCATGCTGGCCACACTCCCTGGCCATGCCCATCCTGGGCCCCCAAGGTTAAACACAACCTTGATGTGGCCGTCAATGAAATCGAGTTTGACACCCCTGCCCTATGGGGTATCCTGATGGGAAGAGATGAAACAGTTTATATCCAGAATGTGAGGGGTCTGTAGATATTTTCTCACCCCTCTTTCTGACCCGTGCAGTATACAGGTCCTCGGTGGAAGACAGGCTGCTTCCAATTGGTTTTTTTTTTTCTGCAGTCCTAACTATCCATTGAAGTCTGCACCTGTCCTGTATGGTTGCTGTACCAAACCAGACATATTTTCAAAGGGAAAAAAGGAAAAAAGAAAGACCAGTTGCCTTTTGGAAAAAAGAACTTTTGGTATGGACATGCATGAAGAGACAAACACACAAATATACACACATGCACACATGCATTCCTATATAGATGAGGCCATTTACTTCACAAATCCTTTAATTGTATATTGTATTTGGTAACAAATCTAGTTTTGACCTTTTATAAAGTATGGAAGAACATCCCATAGATGTGGGATTCCACTGGCATAACAACCAGTTCGGTGAGTGTGCGCTTTGCGTAATACTTGTAGAACAACAATGTGGCTGCGCGTGCATATGCAGTACTTGAAAAACAACTTCTCCTGCAAGCAGTCACCTTCTTCTGCTGATGCATGGCACTGTTCTGACCCAACCTGGTTCCAAGACAGCCAACATCAGACAAAGGCAGCAGCCCCCACCTTTTAAGGTATCATCTACAAATTCTGTTTCTTCATAGATAAAAGGCTGCTTCCAACTAATTAGCTTTGACAAGAAAGAGCCTTGCCAAGTTGTTTTTCAAGGCCGCCAAAACCCCACAGAAAAGAAATAGTTTACAAGAGTTTTCAGATACTAACTATAATGTCCACAAGGCTGAGTTTCAGAGTGTCTTTGCCTTCTGCAAAGAACACTTCTTCAAACCTGGCTTTTATCCACTTGAGGAAGAGGTCATTACCTTTCAGCCTTACTCCTGAGTTGCCCGTGCTGATGTAACTGCTTTTTCCTATGAGCAATCCTGTGCGCATGCACACTTGGCACAGGCTCCTCGGGAACCTCCTCATCACTGCTGCTAACCTCCACAATCTCTGAAGGCAGAAGTACAGTCCCTAATGATCCTAGCCCCTCACTGAATCCTCGCTCTCCTCCACCGTCCACCCCTGTTGCTGGCTTACCATAACAGGTACTCAACTGTGCTGGGCAAAACAACTAAGGTAAGAATAAAGGATAGCCTAGAGCCCAACCAAGTGGGCCCAACCAAAAAAAAAAAAAAAAAGATCTTCAGAGAGAACCGATTTGGTGTCAGCTGCTCTTTGGAGCTACCAGTTCTATAGAACTGGGCCAAACCTGTAGAATCCCACCCCTGGTGCTTCTGTATCTATTCTCATGCCATAATTTAGGAGTCCAATATGCTTCCAGTGAATACTTGAATGATGATTTCTCAAAAATAATATCTGCCTTTGATGTCCTATATATTCAGACAGCATGTTTGCATTGCTAAAAGAATGAGTATAGATAGTCCTTCCTGATGCCACTGTTCTCTCCTTATCTTCTTCTTCCACAATTTTTTTATCCTCTCTCCTATGGCTTCCAAAGTTCTTCTGCCAAAGTCAGCTTTTCAAATTGGCTAGGGCCAAAATCCTAGCTGATGTATATCATAAGACATTATTCTTAGCAGCAGCAGCCTTCGAGAACAAATACAGATGAATACCAAAATAATTTATCAAACCATATCTCTATTTTGTTCTGGAAGCAAAGTTTCTTTTTCTTTTTTCCCTTTCAGACCTGGGCCTTATCTTATTCCATCTGAAGGAATAGAAGGAGACCAACAGACATAAACCTCACACACTGCTGTCTAAGGATGAGTAAAACCTGAAAAGAAGGAAGAAAAATTAGCACTCCAACAAGAAGCGGTACTGATTCTTTAGAGCTGACTTAAAAGATAGAGTGAACTATGATGAGTTAGAGAAAGAAAGCTAGAACCTAGAGCTGAGATCTCAGCACTGAAATCCTTTTTAATAGTGGATGAAAGTTAATCCACTTAGTAAGAAGTAATACAGGTAGTCATTGACTTATGACCACAATAGAGCCCCAAATTTCTGTAGTTAAGGGAGACATTTGTTTGGTGAGTTTTGTCCTGTTTTACGACCTTTCTTGCCACAATTGTTAAGTGAATCATTGCACTTAAGTTAGTAACATGGTTTTTTAGTCAGTTTTGCCCCTTGATGACCTTTCTTGACACCGTTATTAAGTGAATCACTGCAGGTGTTAAGTTAATAACATGGTTGTTTCATGAATCTGGCTTCCCCATTGAGTTTGCTTGTCAGAAAATTGCAAAAGATTATCACTTGACACTGCAACGGTCATAAATATGAATGAGTTGCCAAGTATCTTAATGTTGATCAGGTGACCATGGGGATGCGGCAAAGGTCCTCAGTGTGAAAACAATCATAAGTCACTTTTTCAGTGCTGTTGTAACTTCAAACCATCACTAAATGAACTCTTGTAAGTCAAGGACTACCTGTACTTATGCCTGCATTGTAGAACATTGTACGCATGTTGTGCATTGACAATAAAGGCTTGAACACTGAACATTCTCTGAATCTTTTAACCATCTCTAGGATAAAATACCTCTATTGGGATACCAAGCAACAGGCAGAGCTAGATCTTTATGGAAGGTCAGAAGGGTGGGAGTGGATATCCCCTTGAGGGGCAAGGTGTTCCAAGATTATCCTACTCTGGATACCTTATGGATTGACCTGTAGGAAGTTGCCACCCATCCCTCTCCTGAAAAAAATAAAATATCCTAGGAAATATTAAAAAGGCAGAATATTTTCCTTAAAAGGGAAGTAGAAACTCAGAGAGGCAGAAGGTCACCCCCACCTTTGTTAATGGACAGGCTATTAAGGCCTGGGCTAGAGTGTTCTACATAACAAAGCCCTCTACCCATCTTACTACCTGGCCTGGGAAGATTGCATCAGCCAGCACTCATATTTAGTTGTATGGTCCAGACAAAGCCTACAAAGTTATCTAGGACCCCCACCCTTGGGAATCTGACAGTCAATGGAATATATTTCTTACACAGGAATAGAAAATACCATGGTGGGGCCCAACAGAGGGAATAAAATTAAGGGTCTCTTAGCATCTTGCCCCTTTCTTTTCCTTCACTCAACATCTTGAAGCATGTGATCATCCTTTTCACTTTGGAGCTCCAAGCCATGTGGTCCTGTCCACCATTAAACTATCTTTCCAAGAAATCACCATGTTTCCAATCTTTCTTCCCTACTTGGAACTGAACCCAGAAGGATATTTCTTTGACCTAATTATCTGGAGAACATTCTGATGAGGGAAAAGGTGGAAAGAAAGAGGTAGATGACCACTACAGTGTATGCACTCAATTGCTATGGTGATGAACTGACTTATTGGAAGACTTGAAAAACCCGATTAAGGATAGATCATCATGGAGAAAAATCAATCTAGGACTCAATGATGACACGTAGCAGATAATTGATCAAACAAGCATGTAAGCATACTTGGGAACATGCTGTGGGTGCTCTCATACAATGGCTGCCCTGATTGGCTTTTCTGCATTCACAAAATGACTGGCAACATCAGAACTATGGCCAGTCATAGAACATACTTTGGGAAAAAGGAAAGCTAAAAGCATAGCTTCCACATTTCCCCCTAGTTCCTCTCAAATGATCTGTGTTTTTCCTTAACAAATTGGCAGGCTCCTAAGCTAAGCATAGAATGGTAGTCACCTGCTATTTTTTTTTAAAATCTAAGTTTTATATAAGGTCCAAAGCAGTAGTGAGATTCAAAAATTTTTACTACTGGTTCTGTGGGCATGGCATGGCTTGGTGGGTGTGGCTTGCTAGGCATGGCAGGGGAAGGTTACTGCAAAATCACCATTCCCTCCCCATCCCACTAACCTACATTTCAGCTCCATTCTCCTGTGCAGGGCAACAAAAGAAGACCCAGCAGATCAGCTGGGACTCAATGGGAGCAAATACTAGATGGGGGCAGGGCCATTCAGAAGTGGTATTTGCCGGTTCTTCAAACTACTCAAAATTTCCACTACCAGTTCTCCAGAACTGGTCAGAACCTGTTGAATATCACCTCTGGTCCAAAGGCTTTCAAGAAGTTCAAGATAATAATACAGGTTTCTAAGATCTTATCTTCCTTTAGTATTTTATGTTTTATTCAATTAAAAACTTTTTAAAGATAAAAATCTAGCAGGACAGGAAGTGCAGCATATGCAAAGGGAGGCTTTCAAAATTCATTGTTATACTCCTGCTGTACCTATGTCATACCTCCGTGCCTCAAAAACAGCAACAAAGGATTTGCAATTATTTGTGTTTATGTAGCATAGAATCACAAATTACCAATAATATTAAAATACAATGTGTTACACAGAGCAAATCTCTATAGGTTTATGGCACAAGTCATGTATCAACAGTGGAAAGATGAGATGATTGAATAAAACAATGGATTTTTGAACATCAGCTATGCATATGGTACAATCTATTAAAATAATCATCTCCCTAAATATTTTGGATTGATTTGATTAGTGGAAAGGGACATCTGTGAAGGCTGAGAGATGGATAAACTCATGTAGCAGCAACTGGTAAGAATCAGTTCTAATCAATTCAGCCCAATGCATAGACTGTACATGGCAATTCAGTTTGAAGGTTTGATTTGATGGGAGGGAGGGAAGGATTCAGTTCGATTACCGTTGAATTTAAATCTTCAGAATTTTTACACAGTGGTGTGAACACTACTAGTGAGGTGAATAGAACATCAGAAAAGACTGGTGAGAAAATCAAGAAGGTGTGACGATACAGTAATGTAGAAGATCAACATTATAATCCATATTTCATAGCTGGCAATGCAGAAAAAATGAGATTGCTTTATCTGCATTTGTGTTTCCAAGGTCTCCAAAATCTTGGGTTATTTTCCACCCTTTTGGCAAATATGATAAGTGCTTTTTTCACCTTATGGGAGCTGGTCTTTCATTATGCTGTACTCAACTAGCTGTAGTTAATGAGACAATTATTCCTGGGATCTCCCCTCACTGCCAAATTATCCATATCCATCAACTTCATTTAATGAATAGCTATAATATCTATTTTCTTCTTAAGTATCCCAGGTGCTGAATGGGGACCTATCAGTGTTAATGGCTGTAGGCAGACTTCATGGAGCCAGTTCATTAAGAGACCAAGGGACAAAGCCATGTTGGCTGTCAATCAAGTCCCACCACACATCTGTCCAAGCCCACCCCCCAAAAATCAATAAGAGCTATTCTGAACCTGAACTATGAATGCAATTATCTAACCTAACAATGATTTCATGCATGGCAACTGTCACTTTAAATTTTTGACATATTTCACTGTGGGTGAGAGTCCTTTAAATATTTTATGGAAGCCAAGAGAGGGGAATGCATCAATGACTCAGATGTTTAAGGCAAAACACTGCTCTAATTGTAATTTCATCAACCGAAGTAGTGGAGTTTTTTCTTGCTGACATATTTGGAGATGCCAAGAAAGAATTTGGATCTTCTATTGGAGAGCTTTGTGCAGCACATTTATCACAGGGAGTTAAACAAAATGAAGCCTGCCTTAAGCAACCTGTCAGCTGGTTGTACAGCTGCGTAACATAGGCTGTTTCCCAATAAAGGTGAAATAAAACATAACCCACAAAAGCAAATTTTCCAAAGCAATTCAACCATGCCTCTTATTAATACAACCACTTGCTAAGAGCTCCCCTGCACCAATCCAGATTCAAAATCTGAGTTCACATTAGATCGGTCAGAGTATTCTGCTGTAGCTTTGAATCCTTTAATTGAGCTGAGGGATGAAGAACTGCTATTTTTCTGACATGATTTTTTTCCCCTCTGATCTAGCTTCTTCCTGCTTTCAAACTGGATGGCAGGAATAACCAGGATTAGGAGGCAGGCAACAGCAAGGAGCTGTCCAGAGGGAGCCATAAGAAAATAAGGAGTGGTTGGATACATTTTTCAGGACCCTGGAAAGCTCCCAATCATATCCCTTAGTCAAGGATGTTAAATTGACTTAAATGTTGGTGAATGTTACCTTGCTGAAGACTCATCCTTTTTCAAAGGCTATATTCTTTGTCTGGATACTGCTGCTCTCTTATGGTTCATAGAAAGAAGGTATCTTCTTAGACTGATAATGTCTATTGTCCTTGTATTGCACTCATGTCAGAAGCAACCAGGACTGTCAAACTGGAAGCCTGCAGGCCAGATATGGCCTGCACAGGCCAAGTCCACCCCAGCTCTGCAAAAGCAAAAAATCATTGCTTTACATCACAATACGGCCAGCGATGCGAGTGAGTTTGACACCTGATGAAGGTGTTTCCAGGTCAAAAAAGTTAGCTGATGACATCACTGTTGCCCAGGCGACACCTAGTTGTTCCTGGCAGGAGCTGGAGCAAAGGACAGGAGCTCAATCCTGCCCCATGGCAGCATTTGAATCTTGAACATGGCCATGCCAACCTCCAACTCAACAACCTAACCATATGAGCCATCCTAACCATAGGAGTCACTTGCCATTGTCTTGATGGACCAGGTTACTGTGTGAACCAAGGCAATGTAATCTGTTAGCTATGATTTGTGACTGAATGGCTTGAATGAATCTAATCTCATGGCCCCATAAATTTTGGCTAATGAAACAATGGTTGAATACGTTTGTATGTTTGATTTTTGGGATAAGTGGAGTCCAGCACATTATAGCAGATGCAATGTATGTTTGTGAATATGGCATAACAATCCGTATTAATTTTATCTTCTCCACTAAAAATCAGCAGGCTGTCTTTGAACACGTAGGTTCTATAAAACCATGATATTCAATAATTCTGTTCTTAAAACTTCTTTTCAAATGATCTCACTATTGTGACTGAAATACTGTATTCTCAGCCTTAAACATAACAGGTGTGAATACTTTTGTTGCTGTTGTTGCTCGTGGTATGGCCCTGGACTGAAGTTGACATTTTGAAATGTGAAAAGCTTTAACTTCAATCAGGAAAGGAGCACGAGACTTTTAAAAGGAGAAATGATTGTTTATGCCACTGACAAGAATGACTCTGCCTCTGTTCCTTCCTCCCCTCAATCACACTAAAAATAAAACTCTTAGATATCTTCCTGGAGAAGAAGATAAATGCACCAAGCAATGAAATGCATTGTAAGAAATGTGTCTTTGTTTGCCAAGTTGTCTCTACCCTATCTCTTGTTAGATGTTCCCATTCTTTTAGAGGCCCTATTCTCTTTCTTGGCAGGCATAAAACATGTGTATGGAAATGGTTTCCTGAAAGAACACAAGCCTTTGGAGAGTTTACAAGTTAATAGCACACATTTTTTTTTTTTAAAAAATAGCATAGATATGGCTGAATGTTAGATCTCTGTCTTCAGCCATTTAAGAATTTCTTCATTTTGCTCTCAGGACTGAAGAGAAGTTACTTATTTTCATTAAGTAACTATCCACAAACTCTTTCTGTAGTTCCAAGTTAAATTCCCATCCCTTGTGTTTGTGTCTATGTGTGTGTGTGTGTGTGAGAGAGAGAGAGAGAGAGAGAGAGAGAGACAGACAGACAGATACACATACAGACAGACAGAGAGACAGAGACAAACACACACACACACACACACACACACACATCATTGTCCTTGCTGTTTTCTAGGCAAGATTTTGGAAGTGGTTTGCCCTTGGCACCTACTTGGGGCTCAGTGAGACAGACTGGCCAGTGATCCAAGGTCAACCAGCTGACTGGGGGTTGAAAATAAGACTAGAACTCATGGTTGCCTGGTTTCTAGCCCACAGTCTTAACCACTATGCCAAACTGGCTCTTCGAAACATCAAATCAGATCTCATAGATGTTTTGGTTGCATGCTTCAAATAAATATCTCCTTTTTCTTCCTGCCATTGGAACCTTTTGGCTTTCAGTCCTTTGATACGTTTTTTTAACCATCAAGACATCTAAACAAAACCTCAGGTTAGTAAGAAATGGCTTGATTATGGAATAAGTCCTGTAGAAAGGCCCAGGGAGATGACTTGCCCAGTTATCGAGGAATGGTCTGATTCTGTTGGACCTGAAGAAGTGGACAAGATGCAAGGTAAATGACACCATCTGTATACTAGATACGTAACCTCCCCCCCACCCCCCTGGACTGGTTAAGGCCACACCAGAAGTAACATGTGGGAAAGTCCATGCAATGAGGAATTCATCGTTGTGGGAGGGGATGTTGTTCCTGGCTCCTTTTAAAAAAGGATCTCCTCAAGAAGCCATTGCTGGATCCAACCATTCTGAACGATTTTCATCCAGTCTCTCATCTTCCTCTTTGAGAAGGTTGGTGGCACTGCAACTCCAGAGAAAATTGATTATCTGGACCTTTTTTCGAGTCCCATTTTAAGAAGAAAACCTTGCTAGAGACAGCATTGTTGACAAAACAAATATTAAGCTTTGAAGGGTTGACAACTGCCTTGGCCATTGTCCCTGCAACGGTTTCATAATGAATGGCTTTATTACAACAGTGGCGACCTTATTGAAATGCTGGCAGGATTCCCTACCATGCATATGCATGACTGTCCTTCCTCTGCCTCCTTAACAGATGTCAATGAATCAGATGTACATGTTCGGTGAAATGGAGTGCAAACATGACCAAAAATGGAGGGCAGAGGGGGGTGGCATTTTGGCCACTTCACCACAAGCAGTAGAAGCTGTGCAGCTGCTTGCCTGATTTCGGCAGCAAAATTGAAAATCTCTCCAGAATGGAAGTGTGATTGAAGAGCATCTTTATTGAAAATGGCTTCTGTGCCATCCTTTTTCTGATCAATGGTACTTCACAAAGTCGTATTCATGGGGCTTATGAGAGAGAGAGAGAGGGAGGGAGGGAGAGAGAGAGGGGGGAGAGAGGGAGGGAGGTTGATTTCCAATGGTTTCTGTCACCTCAATGGAAGAGTTTTGCTAAACCACAATCTAATGCAGGGGTGTCAAACTCAAGGCCCGTGGGCCAGATCTGGCCCATGGGATGCTTAAATCTGGTCCACAGGGCTGGCCTGGAAATAGTGAAGGACCAGCCTGCAGTGGTTCTGGAATCCAAAAAGGGGCGTGGTCCTTGTGGGCTCCCTAGGCCCATTTTCACCCTGGACAGCCTCCTGCAAGCTCTCTGTCAGCCAACAGTGCTGCAGGGAGCCATCTAGGCCCCATTTTGGCTGCCCTGTGCTCCTTTTTGGCCAGCAAAGAGCTGCAGGAAGTGTCCATCCTGTCTCCTCCCCTCTCCCAGCTGGGAGAAGTACTACAATGCTGATCCAGGCCTTGAAGAAATCCAGTTTGGCGCCCCTGACCCAATGCTACCTACCTACAAACAAGTACAAATATATATATCTGGGTCACATTCACTTTCAGGAGAGAAGTATGCAGGCCCAGAATGGATTCCTAGATTAATGAGAGAAAAAATGATCTAAACTTGAATATTTACATGTGTTGGTTTTTACCTGGAAGAAGGTATTTTGTTTTGTTTTACATTCTTGGTAATACCTTTCCAAAAGTCATGTAAGCTGAATTTAATGGTAATTTTCCCAAGGAGGTATATACAGCATTTCCATTATATGAAATGGAGAAATCTATTTTTTTCTTGTTACTCTTCTTTTCAAGCATGTTTTAAAATAAGTACTACTTGAATAATGGCTTCACTGTTTTACAAAATCCCAATTTTTAATACGATTATTGTCTCTTTTGTTTCCTTTCCTTGATTTGTTGTAAGTTGGAAAGGTGGAAAAATGATGAAGATGAAGACAGATGTTGATGATACCCATCTTCAATGAAACAGTAACCAGAACAATATCAACATTTTTAAATATGTTGTTACTGTATTTTAAAACCAGTCTATAATCCTGTCCCCAAAACACATAATCTGAAGTATACATTCTGTAGATTAAAACCATCATGTGATCTGTTCTTTATATCAAATATAGGAGATTGTGTGGTTGTCCAGATGTTTATTGCAATGCACATAATGTTTAATCATTAACATGCTGCCTGGAACTGATGGGACTTGTAATTCAACAACATTTTGATTGCCCCAGATTCTCCATCCTTCAACAAGCTCAAAATCATAGTGATTGGCTGTACATTACTGGTAACAAAGGGATTTTGTTATTAGTTGTGAAGTCATGTCTGACCCATCATGACCCCATGGACAACGTTCCTCCAGGCCTTCCTGTCCTCTACCATCTTCTGGAGTCCATTTAAGTTCACACCAACTGCTTCAGTGACTCCATCCAGCTACCTCATTCTCTGTCATCCCCTTCTTTTGCTCTCAATCTTTCCCAGCATTAGGGTCTTCTCCAGTGAGTCCTTCCTGCTCATTAGATGGCCAAAGTATTTGAGTTTCAACTTCAGGATCTGGCCTTCTAAAGAGCAGTCAGGGTTTATCTCCTCTAGGATTGACCAGTTTGATTGACTTGCAGTCCAAGGGAACAAAAGAATAGCCTTTGTTAATTTGTTAATTCTTTTTTAAAAAGTTAAGTGAGTTTCTCCAGATGACTGAACAACAGGTGAAAAAGTCTGAGTTAAGACAGAAGCAAGGGGCACCATACATGGAGTGTAGATTGCTAGACTATTTCTTCTAAAGCACAATAGCTTCAATGTGTCATATGTTATTTCACAGGTTCCTTCATTGCTGCCCATTATGTGAAGCAGAGGCATCCAAGAATTTGTGTCTGCCACAAACAACCACATATCAGGAGATTTGCAGCCCTTTGATGGAAAGCAAATGCTTTGTTTTCCCAGAGGAGCCTCTTTTCCCATCTTTTTCTTACAGTCTCAATTTTAAAGTCTTCAGTAACATTTTAAGCAGCTGGAAAATCTTCATTTTACTGAGTTATGATCAGCATTGTTTATTGAAAATGTAAGAGAGAGAAAGAGAGAGAGATCTATTGAAGGAAGGAAGAAAAAAGCCAGATCTGTCTGTGAAGGAAGGAAGGAAGGAAGGAAGAAAGGAAGGAATGAATTTTGTTACTGTTTTGTACAAAGGGAAAAAAATGGAAACTGAGACAATATATTGCAAACAAAAAATATGGAATTGCCTCTGAGGAGCAGGAAGCTCAGTACCATTGGATTTAACAAATTGATTTCAAAAGCCAGATTCAAATCTGTCCGGATTAGGACCATTCATTCAGTGATCATTCAAAGATATGTCAGTATTGAATGATGGCTCCTTGGAGTTTAGGTTGTTGTGGTGAGCTGGATTTACATGGTCATGATTTCTGACATTCCCTATAAGCTTCCCCCAAATGAAGCCAGAAGGAAGTTGGAAATAACAATTAGTTTAGGTGTTCATACAATGAACTTGGAAGATCTTGCTTAATAACACCAACCTGAATTGACAAATTGCCCTCACTGACACAGTCACATGATCTTATACTTGTTTCTTAGACTGCTCCTGATCTCAATTGTCATCATAACCCTATCATAAGACTATCTGTATAATCCTTAAATGCTCATAATATGTTTGAGGGATCACAGTCAGAATAAGACATTAATGGATGGGACTTGGGAGGTCTTCTAGTCCAACCTCCTGCTCAAATGGGAAACTATATATACCATATCAGACAAATGGCTGTCCAATATCTTCTTAAAAATCTCCAGTGTTAGAGCATCCACAACTTCTTGAGGCAAGTCATACCACGGATTAATTGTTCTCACTGGTTCTCATTGAAATTTCTCATTGGTTCTAGGTTGGTTTCCTTCTTGATGAGTTGCCATCCATGGCTTTTTGTCCTCCTTCATGTGCTTTAGAGAATAGGTTGACCCTTTCTTCTTTAGGGAAGCCCCTTAGATATTGGAACACTGTTATCACATCATCCCTAGTCCTTCTTTTCACTAGAGTAGTCATACCCAATTCCAACTACAATTGTTCTTCAGATGTTTTAGCCTCCAGTCACCTAATCATCCTTGTTGCTCTTCTCTGCACTCTTTCTAGAGTCTCAACATCTTTTTTACATAGTGGCAACCAGAACTGGATGCAGTATACCAACTGGGGTCCTACCAAGATACAGGAATGTCAGTACATAGTGGATCCTTTCCAACTTGTTGGAATTACCTTAGTGGTAAGATAGAGATCAGCAGTGGGGGCAGCAAATTTCATGGTCATGCAGTTTTCTGCCATTTCAAGCAGAAGTGGGCATTGCTTTAATTAAGCACTGGGGAAAGATCCTTGTGCAAGAATTGGGCATGTAGTATCAACTGGGTCAGAATCATAGTTTGGCAGCATGTTTTTCATAGAACAGATATTAGATTCAAGGCTTGTAATCTCTAGTATTTCTAGGAAAAATAGCTGTCTGAACTCATGGAGAACAACTAAGCTAGGTTTTCCCATGAGTATGTGAAAAGTTGTGCCAATGTAAATACATTATGATAAATTGGAACATTACCATATTAGAACAAGAAAGTTAAAACTAATCTCTTAAATTTTTCTGTGTTAATCAGAATATTCACCATCTTCAGAATAATTGCACCTTCACTGGATTATACTTTCATTTCAGTATTATCCAGACCCATGGTATCCTCCAGAGAAAAATATATAAATCTAATGCTTATTTTCTTGGAGCAACAGGATGTCTTTCTAGGAAATAGATGATTAGAAATAGGGCTAAGCTAGTAACACCTTCATCACTGCAGATTAATTTAATATTCTTTTTTGACTAATTGCATTTTTAAGCATGTCTTAGTTTTGAGAACTTGAGTTCCATTTTTTTCTTTTACCTTAATGAAAGTCACTGTGAAACATCATACTCCAGTTCTTGTCTGTTCACTACTTGTCATGGGAATAGTCAATGATGCCTTTCAAATCATGCAAAAAAGCTCTCATTAAATCAATTACAGATCTATTAATATAATGTAATTGTAATATCCAGTGCATCCAGTGGGGCCAAATTGTCATGATTTATAATAAACCAACAATATCAAGAAACAATTAAAACAATGTAAACAACCCCCATGAGGAACTTCCTGAAGGCTCAGCAAAGTGACTGTCATTTGAGCAATTAGAATCCCAAATGAACTATTAACTCAAACCAATGAAAAACCGTAGCATCTTGTCAAAATATATTCACGCAAAATTAAATGTGGAATTAAACAGCATTATTAATGTCGTCCAGAAAAGGACAAAGAAAATGACTTCTTAGATCTTGAGATAAAACTGAAGAATTTGATCAAGAATATAATATGATCTTCATGGACTATGTAGGTCAGTCTTGGCATATGTATCACTTCATAAAGTGAGGGCTTTATTTAGTTTGTGTTTTAATAAGAACCAAGTGGCAGTGGCTCATCAGTCAAAGACATTGAACTGACAGCTGGAAAACTGACATCCTGGGTTTGAGTCCCAAGCACTGAGCAATGGGGTGATCTCCCATTACCTGCTCCAGCTCCTGCCCATCTAGCAGTTCAAAAGCATGCAAATGCTAGTAGATGGTACCATGTAGGTGGGAAAGTTACAGCATTCTGTGCATCTTGACATATAATCATGCTGGCCACATGATCACAAAAGTGTCTTTGGACAATGCTAGGTTCCTTGGCAAAAAAACAGAGAGACAACTGCCTCCTAGACTTGGACGTGACAGGAGAGAGAAAGCCTTCACCCTTAATAAGACCCAGTATTATTCACAATTACTGAACTTCAAAATTAAACAGAAAGAAATATTTAGGGCTTCATGCTTTAAGTGCAATTCTCATTCAAAAAATTTACATATGTAACAATAGAAGAGAATATTTCTCCTCAAGGGCATCCTTAATGCTCTCTAAGTTTGGTTGTTTTCCTGCATGATGATGGTACCCAGAGGTGGTTTTCAGCAGATTCTGACCAGTTCTGGAGAACCTGTAGTGAAAATTTTGAGTAGTTTGGAGAACCAGCAAATACCACCTCTGACTGTCCCTGTCCCCATCTGTTCTCTGCCTCCCGAGTTCCAGCTGATTGGCTGAGTCTTCTTTTGTTGCCCTGAACAGGAGAATGGAGCTGGAAAGCAGGTTAGTGGGGTGCGAAGGGAGTGGAGATTTTACAGTATCCTTCCCCTACCACACCCACCAAGCCACGTCCACCAGTGATGTTACCTAGTTGGGTAATGAAATGTCTGCAGAAAAACAGTCAACCTCAGAGAGCATGAAGGACCCCACAATTTACATCTGAAAATGACTGCATTAAGGAAAACTGTATCAGTAAGGGTATACATCAGGATGAAAATGAGTACATCAAAGAAAAATGCATACAAAAATGTGTGTGTTTTTTGTGTCTATGAGCAAACATAACAATATTCAGATCATGCATCTTATATGAAGCACTTCCTGGAATGATTGCACAAATCCATAACATTCTGTGTGCTCATGAATATCCCAAGAAATGCAACAAAAATGAAACAGGTTCTGCAGAACTTCATGCATTGTTGTAGATGTTCAGTATTCTTCCCATGAAAACAACGGGAAAATTAATATGACTCTCTGACTTTTCTAAGACCAGCAAATTTTGATCTGAATATTTTATGAAATATGTGGTCTTTAATTTCCCAGAGTGGAAATCCATCCGACACATTAGGCAATAAAATAAGGATTTACATGGATCTGGATGTCTCAGAGATAAGATAATATGAGACAGAATTTCTGCAAAGGGATTAATGCAAGAAAGATGTTTTAGGATTCATACTGACACGAAAAAGTATCAGGTTTTTTGTGACGGCCTGCTGGAGATTGAATAGGACAACTTGCTACACCCAACTCCACCCAGTCATCTTGCTATGGCTGACTCACCTCAGCTGATTTGCAGTCACCAACTTGCTATGGGATAGCTTGCCACGAGACAATTCAGATAACAGATAACCAGAGTTGGAAGGGACCTAATTCAATGCAAAATAACTCACCAGAAGGACAGGCCTTGTCATGCTTTAGATTTGAACCTTCTGAAATTAGAAATCTTTGAGGTCAACTGTAATTCTACTTCTCTCTCAGAATCTTGCAAGTCTCAAAGTACATTTCTCTCCCCCCTCCCTTATAGTTAATGAAACTAGGGAAGGTCCCTTCTGAGATGTTTGCTAGGTACCCATTCTTTCTGCAGGCTCAACTACCACTTCTCTGACTGTTCTCTAGTCTGTGGCTCTTCTCACTGTCTTCCAAGGTCATTCACACATACATTACACCAGAGGTGTTATGCTGCCAGCTCACGCCAGTTCTAGCAATCTGGTAGTGCCAGTCAGCAGTTGACCCTCGCCCTTTCCTGTCCTATATTTCCTTTGTTTGTAGTTCAGCTGATAGGCGTGGCAGAGTGGATTGCAATGTCTCAGCTGTTTTACTCATCAGTGCTTAAGGTAAGGTAAGTTTTCATGCTTAAAAATGCCCATTTTAGAACACTCCACATGCATGCAAAGCGTGAGCCAGTAGTAAAAAAAAATTGAATTCCACCACTGCATTAAACAACTTTTTTATTGGTCAGTGTGTTCCTTTTGCCTCTAGAAGTTGTGCAGCCCTTTCCTACACTGACAAAAATGTGATTTAATCGATAAATGGTTAAGAAGGAGAAAAGGCTTATTCAGAGACACAGAGAGAGGGAGGGAGAGGGAGGGAAGGTGGAGGAGGGCAGGGAACTCTGGGGAAAGAATGACGTCAAGGACTTTCTTGATTCTTGAATGCTTATTGGTTTCAGTGAAGCGTAGCTTTCCCAGGGCTGACACTGAAGGACATCACATCATTTGGCTCATATCAAATATGCTCATTAGAGTTAAATCAAACTACCTGATTTTTCTGTACCAAGAGACTCTGGCTGAGGCTTCTGAGTTCCATTCCACTTAAGATGGACCACAAGTGACTAGTTATGTAAGGATCCTGCTAAGGGCACAGCTGCCCTATTCATGCAGCACATCTGCTGCTAATACCTTCTAGGCTTCCTTTAATTTAACCACAAGAGAGTTGACTGCTCTGAAGTCAAGCAGAGCATCTCTGATTTTCTTCTATGTTTCAATGTGCATAAGACGGAAAATGTATTAAGAAGCTGTCATGCTACCAGAGCACGTCAAATGACTTTTCTCCCCTCTGGATTCTATAAATATGAAATGTTTACAATTCAATTGCCCATTTAGGATATATTCCAAGTCCATATCATATAAGTCAACTTTTCATTTATGTGGACCATAGATGTTTGACAGGTTTTGAGGACCACCATATAGCTAAAAAATGGCAAAAACGGTTTTGCCTTCATCTTGGTCATCTTGATCTAGATAAGCCTTACCTCTATAATGTAATCTTTGGGATCCCCTAATCAAATAAAAATTATGTTTTTTTTAATGGCTGAAAAGTTGAGAGTCCAAACCTCATGAGATGTCAATGTCGATGTAGGAGATGACCAGGTTGAGCCTGAGTGCAGGGTCCAATGTGCCATCAGTTTAGAATCACTATGTTGCCACAAGATATCTAAGTCCAGCCCTCCATGAATTCTCTTTCCTCTTATCAAGTGCCAGTTTGCTTGAGTGTTAGTAGATCAGATTCTTGCATATAGGAAGCATGAAATAATGGAATGGAGTGGTGCGGAGCGGAGCGGAGTGAAGTGGAGCAGAACAGAACAAACAGAGCTAGAAGGGATCTTGGAGGGATCTTTCTTGAACTTTATCCTGGTTCCTGAGTTCTTGCACCTGACCATTCATATCTAAAAACTTGTTGAGATTTAGGCACAAATGCCAACCTCTTGTGAAATTTGGTGAACTCACTATTCTTTCACTATGCATTTAATATTACCTGTTCCATTAAATATGACATCAAAATGCCAAGTATGTTTGTGTTTTTAATGTTAACCTGCTGCTGGGAAGGAAAGCTATGGCAAATCTAGACAGCATACTAAAAAGTAGAGACATCACCCTGACAACAAAAGTGCGTATAGTCAAGGCTATGGTTTTCCTAGTGGCAATGTATGGCTGTGAAAGTTGGACCATAAGAAAGGCTGAGCACCAAAGAATTGAGGCCTTTGAACTGTGGTGCTGGAGAAGACCCCTGAGAGTCCCTTGGATTACAAGGTGATCAAACTGGTCAGTCCTGGAGGAAATAAATCCTGACTGTTCTTTAGAAGGCCAGATCCTGAAGATGAAATACTTTGGCCACCTCAAGAGAAGGAAGGACTCATTGGAGAAGAGCCTAATGCTTTTGTTGAAGGCCTAATGCCTTCAACAATTGAAGGCAATGGAAGAAGGGAATGACAGGGAATGTTGTGGCTGGATGGGGTCACTGAAGCAGTAGGCATGAGCTTAAATGGACTCCAGAAGATGGCAGAGGACAGGAAGGCCTGGGGGAACATTGTCCATAGGGTTGCAAAGTAGGACACAACTTCGCAATTAACAACAACAAATGTTTGTTTTTTAATGCAGTTCAAACCAATCTTTCAAAGCCAATGTATTCTTGTGGGATGTGGCCTGTCACCAGGTTGGCTTGTGTCATGCATGTGGCGACCTCATGCTACCTTCTTTAGAGTATCTCAGCTCACGCCTACCCCCATAACTGCATCTTTTCCAAACAGGACATAATTTAATATAGACTACAGGAGCTGAATGATTGGGAATGGTTCTTAATTAGTTTTTCTGCTCCCTCTGTTCCAGAAGGTCTGCCTCAATAATGCATAGGTTTTAATTATATCAAATTTTCTATGGAATTTAATTGGAGTCTGAAGGCTGAACCTCTCTGCATCACTGCCAAAAATTAAGGGTATTGTTTTATTAAAAGATTGGAAATAAATATTAAAAGGCAACAGTGTAATGGAGTGCTTATTTGCAAATTGAGGGGAAATAAACTATTCTGAAGGGACAAATCTCACTCTTTCTTTCTGTCCTTGGCAGTTTCAGGTGACCATCAGCATATTAGCTAAGCAATTGAGCTGAAACCAATATGGCTTTAGAGATTTGTGAATCAAAACAAAATTATTTCTTCCTTTTCATATTCTAAACTCACATTTTCTCAGCACAGTACACAAAACTTTGCTCTCTCATTTTGCTTACCCACAAACAGTCAATGCCTTATTTTAGAGCCTATAACTGACTTAACAAGCCATGGTGGTACAATGGTTAGAATGCAGTATTGCAGTCTGAATCTTGAAGTTGACAACATAGAGAAGCACTAGTGTAACATTCAGTAACATCTCATACTTAAAGCACATCTGTCTAATACTGCATGAGGGTATCCAGACAACATCTTGTGCCTTATTAGTTTCCATTTTTCTACTTTCTATGCTGAAATGTCTATTCCATTTCTGCTTAGTTTTCATTCCTGTTAGAAAGACTAAAACATATTAAGAATGGTGGCTGGGATTGGATATGTCTTTAAGGAAAAGAAGGAGTAGGGATGACATGACAACAGTTTTCCAAAATCTAAGGAATTAGATATTTAACTGCCACAAAGAAGAGGGAGTCAACCTATTCTTCAAAGCCCAGGACAAGAAGCAATGGATGGAAACTAATCAAGGAGAGAAGCAACCTAGAACTAAGGAGAAATTTCCTAACAAAACAATAGATCACTGGAATAATGTGCCTCCAAGGGTTGTGAGTGCTCCAACACTTTTTAAAGAATATATTGGACAACAATTTGTCTGAAATGATATTGGGATTCCTGCTTGAGCGGGGGGGGGGGGGGGGGGT
>BHFT01021755.1:30880-50709 GCA_004320025.1 Laticauda laticaudata
CCATTAGGTCAAAAGGGGGGGGGGGGGTTGGCAGTATCTGACAAGTTCAGTTTCACTCAGTTTCTCATTCTGTCAATCAGAAGTTCAACTGATGCCTTTGCCAATCGGCTAGCTAACCCTGGTAAAAACAAATACGCATGAAAATGCATGCACCTTTTCATGTCCCTTGAGCATGCATTGTTATGGATTGTGCAATTTTAGTTAATGTATCCACCTTTTTGCAAATGTACCCTGCCTAATATAATGCATTTTTTCAAACCACGTAGACTAATGTATCCAGGAAGAAATATAAGTTGAGAAGATGAATGGCATAGAAATTATATTTCTAAAATAGAAGCACAGCCGATTTCTACCCTTAAGTTGTTGTTATCATTATTGTTATCATCATCTTCATCATCTTCATCACCATTGTTACCATCAGGATGTGTAATTAACACTCTCATTCCAAGTGAAGTCCCTTGAATATTCTGCTTTTATTATTTTTATAAATAATTCAAGGTGTTAACCATGTCTAATAGTTTTTCATGTAATCTCATATTAGCACAGGCTAAAAATGTTGAGACAGGAAAAGAAAATAGTGAAAATTAAATTTCCCCACTTTCCCTAGTGACTGAATTTCATGTGGTTTAAATCAGCAATGGGTATTTCTTCAGTTGTTGGACCTCACAAATAAGGGAAGCTGATGCAAAAGGGGATACAGCTCCTCTATTTTTTTTTAAACAATTTTACTGGTTTCTAATATAACATACAAACAAAAATACAAAAGCAAATAGTAGGAAAAATAGGGAAGGGGAATGTGTGAAACAGGATGGAAAAAGAAAGAAAGGCATTGACTTCTGACTCCCTTTGGCGTAGTAGAATAAGGTAGTACCATCAAACCACAACTTTTGACTTTTACATAATAGTTTAAACCAGCCATTTCTATAACAACAAATCCACCTAATCAGCAAAACCCAACATCAAAGTTTCATTTTTTTCTATCTCAAGCACAAAGTCCAGAAGTGGTTTCTAGGTAAAAACAAAAGTATTTTTGTGATTTTTTTTTTCCCTTGATCAAAGCAGTCTATTTCACCATCTCTGCTAACTCCATCAGGTTTGCAGCCATTCATCCATTGCTGAGCTCATCTAATTTTAAAAATAGTAGTACAGGGTCTATTTCAATCCAAGGAACACATCATATTTAGGCCAAGAGTCAGTTTGGTCTAGTGGTTAAGGCACCAGCTAGAGAAGGACCATGAGAGACATGATAGCAATATCCCAATATTTGAGGGGCTGCCACAGAGAGGAAGGGGGGGAGGGTGTCAAGCTGTTTTCCAAAGCACCTGTAGGCCAGACAAGGAACAATTGATGGAAACTGAACAAGGAGAGATTCAACCTGGAAATAAGGAGAAACTTTCTGACGGCGAGAACAATCAACCAATGGAACAGAAGTTGCCCTCGGAAGTTGTGAGAGCTTCATCACTGGAGGCTTTCAAGAAGAGACAGGACAGTCATCTGTCAGAAATGGTGTAGGGTCTCCTGCTTGGGTGAACAGTTGGACGAGATGACCTGCAAGGTCCCTTACAACTCTGTTCATCTGCAATCTGTTAGACATTATGTACTGATATAAATCTGGAGTTCTAGTTCTGCCTTATGCATGAAAGCCAGCTGGGCGACTTTGGGCCAATCACTCTCTCTCAGCCCAACTCACCTCATGGGGTTCTTCTTTGGGGGTAAAATAGGAGGACTAAGATCATTAGATACGTTTATCACCTTGAATTGTTTATAAAAATGAAGACCAGATATAAATAGACAAGCAACAAATATGTTGGGAGGAAATCCATGACAGTAGGGGGATGAAGCCACAGCTCAAATTGGGCAGGAGTAGATCTGTTATTTCTAATCAAAATTGGAAAATGTCTCAAATAATATTGAATTAAATACTAGTGCATAATGAGCCATTTAAAAAAGAAAAAAGAAAGAAAAAGAAATGAGAGGAACACTTTCCAAAATAACCCTCCTTGTCTGTAGATGCTTTCCAAAGCAATTTTGGAGAAAAATAACACATGCATTTCCTAAACTGCTAGGGAAATATGAAAAACATCGCATTCCTTTGTATTCAGGATTGGCAGCAGCTTCTGGTTCAACAAAGGAAAATTCAAATCAGCCTTGCCTCTAAGGAAAAAAATATGGAATAGGGTAAGAGTCATTGTCTAGATTTGTGAAAGGCAAGTATGGCTTGATTTGCCCTGATAAGAGCTATCCAAGTGGAGCAATCTTTAATTAAAATGAAGCTTTACTTGTCAATGGTAACTATAACCTAGAGACAAAGACAAAAATGAATGTCCTCATCAGAAACAAGACCAATGAAATAAATACTAGAGACAGTATTTAGGTTAGGATACAGTAGGATAGGGTAGAGTAAAGTAGAGTAGAGTAGAGTAGAGTAGAGTAGAAGTTATTTAACATCACAGACAATACTACTACCCTCCAAAAAGACCTTGACTATGTATCAGAATGGTCAATCAAATGGCAACTTCATCAAAAATCTCTAAAAATAACAGTCTACGACACGCCCTGTTCTTTACATATTGGCAAAAAAAATATCAGAAAATAAAATACCAAGCCATAATAATAGTCAAGACCTTGTTGAGGCATCCAAACTTTCCGTCAAGGACCTTGGAGTATCTCATCTCAAATATCTAAGTGCTAGAGTCCACTGTAACTACATAGCCAAAAAGGCATTAAAGTGTTAATCTAAACCTACGTAAGTGTCTCCTCTTGGTAATATCACACGGGACTAACTAGAACCACATACAAAAACATTGCTAGACCTATTACTTGAATACAAAGCTCATCAGTCGGCAAACCCATATCATGTATTCTGATGTTAACACATTTGAAAAGTCCAGAAACCTATTCACAGAAGAGTTCTCCCCTCTCCGTCTACGTCGTTGCAGAATTTACCTTATGCACCAGACTTCGAAACTCACTCGATCAATATAAGAATAAATATAGATTTTGAATACATGAATAGATACTTCTAAGAAAAAATAAATAAAACAATAGAAACAGGATGTAGGAAGATTGGTTTGCGCTGATAGCACCGCAACCTCCTGAGCATGGTCCTTAGGATGGGGGTGACGTCAAGTGGAAACAGTCTAAGCTATTAAAGTTTTTGGGTTTGGGGGAAGAAACCACAGAGTCAGGGTAGAGTATTTCCAGACAGTTGACCACTCTGTTGCTGTAGTCGTTTTTTCTGCAAATCAAGTTTGGTCTGGCAATAACCTTGAGTTTGTCATCTTATTGTTTACCTTATGTTGTCCTAATGAATGTGAAGCTGAAGTATCCATTGACAGCGTAAGGACATTACAATGTATCAGATATCTTAACTGCTATATTTTATAATTGGACCGGAGGGGCGGTGTAGTTCTAGTTTTCTCTCCGAATCTAGAGCTTTACCAGTCTGGTGGCATCAAGGTATTCTGGACAGAACGAGTTAGAGGAGAGGGAGAACTGCTTCTTGTGAAATATTTTGGACCTTTCTTCCAATTGTGTTAACAATCCCTAGATACATGATTATTGTGCTCGTAATACAAAGAGGCTGATGGAGCTTATCAAGTATAGTCTGACCAACTGGCACTATCATAAAAAACTAAAACCATGCAGTAAAATACCCCAGACGGCCCTGTGTAGGCGCTCCACTCGGGCGCTTAGATCTTCTAAGAAAAAAAATCCTAGAAACTAGCACCGCGGCTACCCGCGTCAAACGTTTAAATATCAGCAATATAAAATCATACATTGCTGTTTAATGTCCTGACCTCGTCAATGAATACTTCAGGCTTTCAATCATAACAAATCACAAGAGTAAACTAATAGCATACAAACTCGTAAGGTTAATTGCAACCAAACTTGGATTGCAGAAAAAACGACTTCTAGCCAACAGAGTGCGGTCAAATGTCTGGGAATACTTCTACCTGACTCCTGTTGGTTTGTCTTACCCCAAACGCCCAAAAAAACCTTTAACGGCTGTGTTAGACTGCCTCTTTCACCATTGACTCACCCGCCGCCCATCGCTAAGAGGCCTGTAGGAGGTGTGATGCTAAGCGCACCAAATCTTGCCCGTACCACTCCTGTTCTATTGTTTCATTCTAATTTTTCTTTAGAAGTAGTGCTAATCTCTGGTCTCATCAGTGATTCAAAACGTAAATATTTTATTCTCTATACCTGCTACTCTTAAGTCAAGCGACTGTCAATTAACAAAATTAATTAGGTTAAAAAATGAGTAGAAGTAGAGTAGAGTAGAATTGGGAATGGAATGGAATGGGATGGAGATTGGGATGGGATGGGCCCGGCGGGATGGAATGCAAATGTATTGGAATAGAAGAGAAGAGAAGCAGGAAGAAGAGAAGAGAAGAGAAGAGAAGAGAACAGAACAGAACAGAACAGAACAGAACAGAACAACAGAGTTGGAAGGGACCTTGGAGGTCTTCTAGTGCAACCCCCGGCTCAGGCAGGAAACCCTATACCATTTCAGGCAAATGGTTGTCCAATCTCTTCTTGAAAACATCCAGTGTTGGGGAATTCACAACTTCCTTCACTGATTAATTGTTCTGTCAAGAAATTTCTTTTCAGTTCTAGGTTGTTTTTCTCCTTGATTAGTTTCTATCCAATGCTTCTTGCTTTGCTTTCAAATGCTTTGAAGAAGAGGTTGACCCCTCCCTCTCTTCTTTGTGGCAACCCCTGAGATATTGGGACCCTCCTGTCATGTCACCCCTACTTCAGTGGTGGGATTCAAATATTGTTGCCACCCTGGTTCGGAGGGCGTGGCTTGGTGGGTGCACTTTGTGCGCATGCACACACTTTGCATGCACGGATGCGCCAAACACACACTTTGCGCAGGCACAGAGGTGTTCTAACTTGCCTCCTGAAAGCCTGCATGATCCCAGTTGCTTCAGCAGTTGCCATGCAGTGCTATTCTGTGCAAAGCAGCTGCGCTTCAAATTCAGAGGATAAAAGTGAATATGGGAGCCCAGGCAGGCGAGTGGGCCCAACAGCAGTGGAGAGAGCATTGGAGAGTCCTGGTTTGCTCTCCGCTGCTCATCACCCCTATCGGCTCTCCAGAACTGGGCAGAACTGGTCTAATACTACCACTGCCCTAGTCCTTCTTTTCACTAGACTAGATATACCCAATTCCAGTCTGCAACCATTCATATGTTTTAGCCTCCAGTCCCTTAATCTCTGTTGTTTGAGTCCCTTAATCTCTTCCACCATTACAAATACATGCTGGTTGCCAAGCACCTGAATTTTGGTCATGTAACCATGGGGATGATGCAACAGCCATGAATGTGAGATCATAAGCACTTTTTTCAGTGCAATTGTAATTCAAATAATCAGTAAACAAATTACTTGTCCAAAGAAGTGCTACTATAGTCACCCTACCTAATCACAAAATAAAAATTTACCAGAAAGCATATGTTCAATCAGAAAAGAGCTGGAAGGAACCTTGAAGGTCTTCTAGTCCAACTCCTTGCTCAAGCAGGAGACCCTATATCATTTCAGGTACATGGATGGTTATCCTGTTTCTTTTAAAAACATCCAGTGATGAAGCACCTACAATTTCTGTTCCACTAGTTAATTGTCCTCACTGTTAGGAAGTTTCTTCTTAATTCCAAGTTGCTTGTCTCTTTGCTTAGTTTCCAGCCATTGTTTCTTGTCTTGCCCTGTGGTTCTTTGGAGAGTAATTTGACCCCCTCTTCTTTGTGGCAGCCCCTCAAATGCTGGAATACAGCTATCATGTCACCCCTAGTCCTTCTTTTCATTAGACTACCCATACCCAATTCCTGCACCTGTTCTTCATATGTTTTTGTCTCCAGGCCCTTTATCCTCTTAGTTGTTCTTCTCTGCACTTTCTCCATAGTCTCAACTTTTTTTTGTGTAATATAGTGACCAAAACTAGATGCAGTATTCCAGGTGTGACCTTTCTAAAGATTTATAAAGTGGTACTAATCCTTCACGTGATTTGGAGTCTATGTCTCTGTTTATACAACCAAGGATTGTATTAGGCTGCTGTTGCACACTGCTAACTCGCATTTAAGTGATCATCCAGTAGGACTCCAAAGTGCCACTCACAGTTACTGTTTTTGAGCCAGGTTTTGCCTAATCAGTACATGTACCTTAAGTTATTCCTACCCAGGTGTAAAACCTTGTTTTCCTCCACATTAAATTTCATACTGTTGGATAGGGCCAATTGTTCCAAGTGTGTCAAGATCTTTTTGGATCCTGAGCTTATCTTCTGGGGTGTTGGCTATTTCTGTCAGCTTAGTGTCATCCACAAATTTGATGAGTTCTCCTTCTATTCCCTCATCTAAGTCATTTATGAAGATAAAGGAAGAGTACTGGACCTAAGATGGAATTTTGTGGTACCCTAATGCTTATTTCCCTCCATGTGGATGTAATATCATTAAGGACTACTCGTTGAGTATGGTTTGTCAGCCAGTTACAAACACATAATTAAGGCTGACCTCCATTAATGTTTCCAGATCAGTGGTGGGATTCTTTTTTCTTTTTACGACTGGTTCTGTGGGCATGGCTTGGTGGGTGTGTCAATGGAATGATACTGTAAAATTTCCAGTCAGAAGCGGTATTTGCTGGTTCTCTGAACTACTCAAAATTTCCAGTACCAGTTCTCCAGAACTGGTCAGAACCTGCTGAATACCACTTTTGTTCCAGATGTTTACCTTTGCCTTTTTATTTACAAAGGTAGAGATGGGCATATTTCCAAAACAGTGCAATATTTTGGAATTTTTAATAACTATCATCAACCTACCTACCATCTAAGGATGAACAACACAAAAATCATGGGAAGCAGGCAGACAACCTGGGTCAAAGAAAATCTATCTCAAATTAATCACATTTGTGATGCAGAGGTGGTATTCAGCAGGTTCTGACTGGTTCTGGAGAAACTGTAGCAGAAATTTTGAGTAATTCGGAGAACCGGAAAATCCCACCTCTGACTGGCCCTGCCCCCACCTATTCTCTGCCTCCTGAGTCCCAGTTGATCAGCTGGGTCTTCTTTTATTGCCCTGCATAGAAGAACAGAACTGGAATGCAGGTTAGTGGGGTGGGGAGGGAAAGGGGATTTTGCAGTATCCTTCCCCTGTCACCCCACCAAGCCATGCCCACCAAGCCATGCTACATCCACCAAGCCACACCCATAGAACCACAGTCGTATTCTTTTTTTAAATCACACCACTGTTGTGATGGGTTATGCAAAAGTTGCAAAATAGTTGTTCTAATTCTTCCCCTGCCATGCCTACAAAACCATGACCACAAAGCCATGTTACACCCTCCAAGCCACACCCATAGAACCACAGTAGTAATTTGTTTTGTTTTTTTAATCACACCACTGTTGTGATGGGTTATGCAAAAGTTGCAAAATAGTTGTTCTAAGGAAAAAAATTGCTCCCCGTTGTATGATTCAACCTCATTCATTTCCTTGGAACTCATGAGGATAATGGTCAATTTTTCTGCTCGCTTTGATGGAGTGTAAAAATGTTATGTTAATAAGCAGAACAAAGGTCTCTTTTCAAACTGTGCTCCTTTTTTTCTTCAATGCACTAAGCAGAGATAAACCCTAGTTATTGCAGCTGGAATGTGCTCTTAGTGCCCAAAGGAGAAAGCAAAAATTGCCCAGGCATGAGTTCCACCCATCCTAGAAGTTTCTGCTTTTGCTATTGATTTCTGCTTGGTATTCTTATTGGTATAGCAAGATCAAAGTGAAATTAAAAGCAGGAATTGTCTGCATTTATCCTTGAACTAGACTTTAATGGATTAGTTAAGGAGGGGGGCAAAATCTTTGCAAACATAATTTTGGAATTATCAGCAGGAACAACAGCAGGTTAGAGAAGATAACATATCTGACTACAAGGAAAGAGGACAAATACAAGGAAAACTGCTGAAATAAAACAAGGCTCTGTCTGGTCAAGATGCTTTAAACAGCCTTCTTTTCTAAACCTGTTATCCTCTTGAACCCTTTGGATTTAAAGCTTGCCAGCCATTCACTGACCCTGCAAATAAACCTGAAGGCATAATTTCTTATGAAACTGCTTCTATATTCATTCACTGAAGCCTGGTGAGTAGACATTTCCTTTGGGGGATGTAAATTCAGGGAGGATTCTTATTGGGAGCACAGCCCTGTACTGTTTTTTAAGAATGCTGATTAGATGACCCATTATGGAGCAAAAGTGAAAGTGTTAACCGGTTCAGCTAACAAATAACCCAGGATCCAGCTTCACATTGAAAGCTTCACATGACTCAGTACCTGGATAACTCTGCCATCTGGTAAGATCTGGGAAACAAGGCTAGCTGAAGTTCCCACTACTGAGGAACGGACACCTATAGGGAGCCCATGGTTGAACCTTCTCAGTAATGCTCCAATGCTCCCCTTCCTTTGGAACAGCCTACTCATGGTATTGTTTCAGAAAGGTGACAGAATTAAGGTTAACTTGAAATGATGAACTTATACCTTCTCTGCTTCTGTAAACTGTCAAGATGGGCCAAGCTACATCAATCAGTCCATATTTTTGTAACGCATCTCTCGCTCCTCTCTCTCTCGTCTCTCTCTCTCTCCTATCTCTCTCTGTGTGTGTGTGTGTGTATGCTGTGAGTGTGTCATCTCTCATCTTACCTTAGTACTATCCTTATGTTATCACTATCTGTCTTTGTCTTGTCATTATCATTACGTCCCTAAATGTATCCTATTCTACTTCAATATCTTAGCTCCTATGCTATCTATCTATATCGTATTGCTTCTCTCTATCTATGTTCCTACATTCGTATAATTTGTGTTTTTCGCACTCAGTCCTTTCGTTCCCCTGGGATTCCATGCCTATCCCATACATCCCATGACACTCCACCCATCTTCTTTTAATATCTGTCTGTCTGTCTATCTATCTATCTATCTATCTATCTATCTATCTATCTATCTATCTATCTATCTCTATCTACCCTCCTACCTATCTACCTACTTACCTACCTACCTTTGTTTCTGACAGTCTGTCAGTGCATCCATCTATCCATCTATCCATCTATCCATCCATTCCTGTCTATCTATCTATCTATCTATCTATCTATCTATCTATCTATCTATCTATCTATCTATCTATCTACCATAATTAACAAAACAACTGTCCATCCACCTTCTGAACAACATCATACGAGAGTGCCTTTTATCATGGTTTTCCTTCTTATATAATATCAGTTGTTTGAATATGATCACCAATAAATTGTTGTTCATCATTACCCAATTTTTACTGCTTAAACAAGATAACTCAATGAAGTTTGGAACTTTTTGGATGAAAGTTTGTTCCTTTTCAGTAAATTATTCTTATGGTAAAATTTTGGATCCAGTCTATATTTAAATATATGTATTTAACAAGACTGTAACTTAGATCTCTCAACTGACTGAAAGAATCTTTCTGTTATGTAACTCTCTTTTCAAAATGTTTAAGTCATATGTATGCTAATCTTTTATATTTTAAATGGGTTTAATAAAGTGTTTGCTTTATGTTATGCCTTTAATTATTTATTTGTTTTGTGAAGCTGCCAAGAAACTCTTGCAAATTAGCAGCTATCTGCAAACACTGAATGAAAAAAAAAACAAATAATACTGGGATGTCTTTCTAATACTGTGATAGAGTTATTAAATAACATAATTAATGAGAAAAAAGCTACTATCCACTGACAGGATTCACAGGATGCAGAGCAAGGAGTGAAAATGGGGAGAGACAGGAATTGTTAAAATATCAGATCATCTTTTGTTTGAGTAGAAATGATTTTTTTTAGATCTCAAAGTTATTTTAAGATTGTGGTGTTCATTTTTATATGTAAATCAACTCAGTCCTGGTGCTGAGCAGGTATATGTGTGAACTAGAGAATAACAAAACCAGAAACCTCAATTGTTTATCTGAAAGTTTGAGGTCCAGTTATTTGAATAAGTCATCATCATGAAAAAGCTAAACATTTGTTTCATTGATTGTACTTGGGAAACAATAAGGAATTTCTAATTCTGATGGTTAATCTAGGAGGGAGGGAGGGAGAGAGGGAGGGAAGGAAGGAAAGATGGATGGATCAGAGAAGAAGGAAATACTAATCAATAGCTAACCACACTCCATCCATATTTCTAAGAGAGCCATGATGTTGCAGTGGTAAGAATGCAATATTGCATGGTAATTCTGCCCACTGCCAGGAGTTTGATGCTGACCAGTTCAAGGTTGACTCAGCCTTCCGTCCTCCCGAGATCAGTAAAATGAGGACCCAGATTGTTGGGGACAATATGCTGACTCTGTAAACTGCTTAGAGAGCGCTGTAAAGCACTATGAAGTGGTCTATAAGTGCTATTTCTATTGCTACCATAATTATTCTTCCCATTATCACTCAAATTTCAATTATTATCAGATCATATTTTCCCCATCAATATCAAAAAGACCCTATTACTTCAAGGGTAGCATCTATTTTCCTCTTTGTTTTTTTCTGAAAAAAGAAAAAAATAAATCATAAACACACACACATACACACACACACCCCACACACACCAGAAGCCATCATATTTTCTCCCATCATCAAGTCTATCTGAAGCTGAAGTGAGATTGTCTCTGGCATGGCTGTTTGAAACAGGATTATTCACAGCAAGCCACAGTTACTATACATAATAGTTCTATCTAAAAGGCAATTAGAAGATTTCAGATCAATGTTAAATGACAGTAGTTGAACAACGCTCAAGAATTAATCACTGAGCTGATAGTTCCAACCTTTGGCTCTCTTTAGCTTTCTTTTTTCCTGGATTCAAACCACCAGACTGCCGACCTTTTTGACTGACAAGCTCAGCATCTTAGCTCTGAGCCACCAGGTTCTGGGAGTCTGACAGCCAATGGGATACATTTCTTACACAGGAACAGGAAACACTATGGTTGGGCCCAACAGAGGGCATAAAACTCAGGTACTCTCAGCATCTCAGGTCTTTTCTTTCTTCACTCAACATCTTGAAGCATGTGTTCGCCTTTTTCTTCACCCAGCCATGTGGTCCTGTCCACCTTTAAACCTTCTTTCTAAGCAACTTCCATGATTCCAGTGTCTTTTTCCCCACTTGGAACTGAACCCAGAAGGATATTTCTTCCAACACTTTATATACAATTTATATTTATAACCATATCTATATTCATCTGTGTGTGTGTTTCTCCTCTCTCTCTCTCTCTGTCTCTCTCTGTCTCTGTGTGTGTGTCTCTGCCTCTCTGTGTGTGTCTCTGTCTGTCTGTCTGTCTGTCTGTTTCTCTCTCCCTGTCCCTCTCTCTCTGTCTCTCTCTCTCTCTTTCTCTTTCTCTCTGTCTCTCTCTCCCTCTCTGAAATACAGGTACTAAAAAAAACATATTGCAAGAGAGAGACACAACTTGATATGCACAGGTAGAATTGGAAGGGACCCCAAGGAAGCTCTGGTCCATTTCAAAGTTCCCTGATAGAAAAACATATAAATCCCTATAAATCCCCAACTCTAAATGGCAAGGCTACCCTTAAAATGTTCAAGTGTCTCTTGATGCTTCTTCAAAATCACCACCCAGTTCTAACGATATGGCATACAATATGATACCGCATACAATATGATACGGCATACAACGGGAAATAATTAAAAACTGCAAACCTATTGATTTATTAAAATAATTCATGGCATCTGCATTAAGTAAAACTTTCTTTTCTCATTCTGGCCCATCCATTTGTAGTCCCAGAACTGCTGGCTTTTGGAGTGGGCTACCATATGCCACCATAAGGCTCAGTGCCCTTGCCTACCCTAAACTGGAGCCCTTCTGCTATTAAGACAATACCTAAACTTATCTCCACCCTCATTGTTCCTATTTTATTTCCAGAAAGACTGTCCATTCATTGTCAAAGATGGAATTTGTTCCTGGGGAACACAGTCAGAAAGGAATGGGAATGACTGGGGGGTGGTGGGTAAAAAGAGAGAAAGCATCAATCTGCCAGCACACAACAGCTGCAGCCTTCATCCAACAGATAGCAGATGCAGCATCTTTCAAAAACTGCCCCCCACCCCCGAAGCTGGGTGTCAAAAGGCCATGTGGGCTGCCATGAAAATTCATTACTGTCACAAGACCAAAGACCTCAACCAATGCTTCTGACAGGCCTGAAATCAACAGATGGGAAGTGTAAATTAAAAACAAATCATGTTTGGTGTTAAAGAGCAAGAAGCAAGAACTACAGGAATGTGTTTGCCTAGATCTATTTATGGTTTCCTTTCTTAGTTTTTCTTGGCTTCCTTATCAGTCGCTTTCCCTCCCTCCCTTCCTTTTTTTTCCCCCCACCTTTCCTCTCCCACTTTTCAATTTGGGAACTGACATCAAATTAACCATTTTTTTCTCCCTTCCTCCTAAGCCTTTTAAGATTTAACTAGGATAAGTTGAAGCCGTTTTTTCTTTTTTACACACTGCTTGAATTCTCTGTGTTAAGGATATATGTGGGGTTCCCAGTTGCCCGGCATCCAAGAGATTCAGAATGTTTAACCCTTAAAAAAGAACTTGGCATTGTTTCCAAAGGTTGTCACAGACTCACCAAATAAAATTGTTTCATTGAATCCCAAAGGCAATAAAAGAGGCTCAGAGCCAAACAGGGCTAAGCAATTGTGGAAAAGCCATCACCTCTCTCCCTCCCCCCCCCTCTCTCTCTTTCAAATATTTCAGAGGGGCAAAATTGCAGATGACCACTAGATGGTAACAAAAAAGAAGAGAAAAAAAGGTTTCTCTTCACTGACCTCTAGTGGTTTATTTTTGAAATCCTTTGTTGCAGTCTTCTAGAGCAGCGGTGCCAAACTCAATTTCATTGAGGGCCACATCAGGGCTATGGTTGACCTTGGGGGGTGGGGCAGGCATGGCTGACTGGGTGGGTGTGGCTGATTGGGTGGGCATGGCCAACTTGATGCCATGCATTGGATGTGGCTGACTGGGTGAGCATGGCCAGCTTTACACCACTCGCCAAACTACTGGCATGTTTTGTCTTCGCACTGGATTGACCGGGCTGAAGCGATGTGGGTAGACCGGGCCAAAACAACATGGACTGGCTCCTTACATTTTCCAGGACAGTGCTGGAGGCCGGATTCAACCACATCCTGGACCAGATTCAGTCCACGGGCCTTGTGTTTGATACCCCTGTTCTAGAGAAAGAGAGAATTTTCTATTTATACCATCAACATGGGAATTCACCAAGCATTTTCCCCAAGTTCTCCTGAATTAAAAGTGCAAGACTTGCACACCCCATGTCCTCCCTCTGGAATAGAATAGGATTCAACAATGAGGATGGTTTTAAGTTTCCTGAAACACTTTCCTGCCATTCCACAGTCTGAGGGAAAAGATATTGGAGCAGCTTCCAGATTAGCTGCAGCAGTTGCTAAGTATGGGACTGTAAGAAAAAAATGAAGTTGCATTAGGTTGAAGCCCTCCCCATCTGGAAAGGATAAGTCATTGTTCCAGGACCAGAGCTTGGTCCTGAAAGGTTAACATATGTTTTGAATATATAAGAAGGTCATCTGAATGACCAAGGCCAATCTTTAATTTAAAAGTACCGGTTTAGGGTATTTTAATTTTTTTATTATTTTGTGTAAAAGGTCAGTTAGCAGGTTATGTGATGTCTCCAACTGTCAAACCACCACTGATCAAAGAAGGGCAAAACTAGATTAGATGGAGGTTGACCTTGGAGAAGCAACTTCTTCTTTCTTCAAGCCCAAGTAGCTCTTCAGTCCCCTTGATATTCTCCATCCTTTCTGGACTGTTTTTTTGATGCATATAACTTATTCATTATTTGAATGATACTGTATTTCTTTATATATATCAATTGCTTTCTACCTCGCTGTTTGAGGAAGTTGCACAACATTCTCAGAGACTCTTCCCATCCTGCTTACAATCTTTGTGAAGCTGTTGCCTTCTGGCAGAAGATACAGAACAATTAAAACTTGGACGCCATGTTTTCTGAACAGTTTTTATCCCAGAGCTATAATTGCACTTAACAGTGAACTGAAGGATCACCATCAGTGAGCTGTTGCACAGTATTACTTGGCCTGTTGTGTGGATGCTTGTCATGTGTGTGTGCATGTTGAGTCTGGTCTCTGGGTGTTATGTAAATTTTGTTGTATGTATACTGTGCATATACGTACAATGACAATTCAATATAGGATTTCCTGCCTTAGCAGGGGGTTGGATTAGAAGACCTCCATGGTCCCTTCCAACTCTGTTATTCTGTTAAAATTTCACTGTATGTGCATGGATGGATCTAACTCCCTAGACTTTGAGTTCAAATATATTAATGCTACTTTTTGATCATGAGATCAAATTTTATTTGTATGGTGATCATATATGGTGGTATTGCAAATAAGAGGTTTGGGACTATTCCTGTTGCATAAAGTAAGTGTCCAATTCCAATTTTTTCACTTTTTCTTTAGATGAGAAAACCAGCAAACAAACAAACAAAGCACATTGCTACTCTCAAACTCAGAAATCCAAGCTAACTTTCATTACTAAAATTGCAAAGTAAAAACAGTTAAAAAGCTGGGATACTTAAACAGTTTAAAATGTCCCATATTTTAGGAAAATCCAATTTTGTTAGTTTCCTGGGGTGGAGGGTTGTATTGTTATTGTAGTGAACATATATTCCTGCTGTCGTCCAATGGCCAACAACTAATTCCACAGCATGATATAGATGGAGTCTTTTGCTAATTTCATGGAAAATTGATTTTAATCCTGTACATGATATCCCTGAAATGTGAATTAAATATTGTTGCAAAGTGAATGAAATAATGAATGCCTGGGTAAATATATATTGAGAACTAAAGTTTGAATTAATCTGGTTCCACCACCCAGGTCAATCTCGAGATCAATAAGAATTTTCCTTGCAATTAGTTCTGTTATCAGTCATCATCTCATGAACAACAATGGAAATTCAGGCTCATGTCCATATATTAACATGAGTTGGGAGTTGACAGAATCGAAAAAAAAACAATCCAGTGCAAGTGTTTTGAGCAATTGTGCAATGTTATAAGTTACAGGAAGATCCATAACTCTTTTCTTTTATATCAATTATTGACTACTAAAAAGCTGTATTAATTCTTCTTTCATGAGCATAAATGAATATTGGCTGCACTGATTAAAAATCTTAATTAAATAGTTAAAGGTTCATTATTATCATGGGGAAAAAAATCAATGTTGGAATTTCAGCTAGACTCACTAGTCTGAAACAACTGTGATAAATAGGCTCATACTTCTAATACTCATTTTTATGTCCCTATCACTATCACTCTGCTTCTGCTTCTTTCACAGCCAGTCATGGTTTTAGCAGTTAGCTGCAATTAATACATTGGGGTTTTTTTTTACCCATAATTCAGTTTCATTTTGGGATGCATATTTCTATTCTTTCTAACCTTTAGGTTTCATCAAGGTTAAGGAGTCCATAAGCCTTCTTGCTTATCTTCTCCAACTTTGGGTGAGAGAAGTCATTGTCATGTCACAAATAAACTTAAACCTCAATCATCCTAACATATTTTTAATCTATTTCCACTACATTTTACTTTCTTGAAACTCTGCACTAGCCATTGGCAGCCTGATGCTTTTCAGATTATTATTATTATGTGAAATCACAGCTGCCAGTTCTTTAACTGTGCTGGTCTTCATCCATGTCAAGTTCCTACAACTTGACATTCTTACAACACCAAGAAGCTAGGCTGTTGTGTTGTAATTAAAAAGGCTTCCCTCAATTGGATGATCACTTACATGAATCGTATATTTGACAAGAGCTGGAAGAAATATCTTGCTGATGACCTAAGAATGAAGGGAAGACTTCGCAAGAGTTGGCAAATTGGTAGATAATATGGGCCTAAGCCATAAATCTTGTGAGCACCTTACATTGGATTAAGAAGCCAACTTCTTCATCACTTGTGTCCGATAGTGTCAAGGGATTGCCCAAGGACTGTCCCTAAACTAAACTAAAGGTCCAAGGACTGTTCTTAAATTAAACATTAAACTGTTTAATTTAATGAAAAGAAGGAAAAGGGAATGACATGACAGTGGTGTTCCAATATCTAAGGGATTACCACAAAGTGTGAGGGAGTCAGCCTATTCTCAAAAGCACCAGAAGGAAAGACAAGACACAATGGATGGAAATTAATCAAGGAGAGAACCAACCTAGCCCTAAGAAGAAATTTCCTGACAGTGAGAACAATTAATCAAGAAGTTTTGAATATTCCATCACTGGGGGTTTTGAAGAAGAGATTGGACCATCATTTGTCTGAAATAGTATAGGGTTTCCTGCTTGAATGGGGAGTTGGACTAGAAGACCTCTGTGATGACCCAGAGTGTCCCACAAATGAAACCAAAACCAAAATGTAAATAAATGTTCTTTAATGCCTTCAACTTGGCTTCACTGTTCAATTGTTCACAGTTGGAAATTAACTCTTTCCAAAATAACATTCCAAATGAAAGAAGTACAGTCCAAATTCAAAGAACAGATAATGAAGCAATAAAAAAAACCAAAAAGAAACAACACAGAAGAAAGTTCCACAACAGACCAGGATAATTAATTACAAACTTCAAGAAGATAACCAGGTATAGTCTGTTGGAAGAATGCCAACCAAGATAAACCTCATCCAGGAATAAAACAGTCTTTGTTTCCAGCATTTGCTAGCACACAGGTCCAAACTCTTATGCAGTTCTCACACCTGCATCCCATGAAGAGGATCGAGGCCCTCTCCTCCCGAGTAGAGTATGTCTTTCCCTTATCCTCTCCTCCCTGCATGCCCTAAGATGGATAGGGGATGGGACTGGGTCCTCCTCTGCCTGCTCAGCCAGCCTCTGCCCTTCTCCAGCCTCCTCCACCACTTCTGGAGCCACCCTTCCACTCCCTGTTGGCTGTTCTTCCGCTCCCTCAGAGTCAGTCTCCACCAGGGGCATGACAACCTCCAAGGTCCTTTGCAACTCTGTTATTCTATTATTCTGTTAAAAGGAGCATAATGTAGTAATCTACTCTTGAAGTTAGAAGCAGAGTCATGTGCTTGAAATAGAACAGAACAGAATAACAGAGTTGAAAGGAACCTTGGAGGTCTTCTTCTAATCCAACCCTCTTCTCAAGCAGGAAATCCTATCCTATTCCAGACAAGTGTTGTGATTAGCCAGAAGCAGGTGTGGATGGTTGAGGAGAGCGAGGACTCAGATGAGGGGCCAGGACCATTAGGGAGTAGATTGTGCCTTCAGAGATTGTGGGAGCTGGCAGCAGCGATGAGGAGGTTCTTGAGGAGCCTGTGCCAAGTGCGCATGCATGCAGGATTGCTCGCAGGAAAGAGAAGCTACAACAACATGGGCAACTCGGGAGAAAGGCTGCAAGGTAATGGCCCCTCCTCCAAGAAGATAAAAGTCAGCTGTGAAAGAACATTCTTTTCAGAAGGCAAAGACATTTTGAAACTCCAGCCTCATGGACATTCCAGTATCCTAAGTTTGTGTTTGAAGATTCTTGTATTGCAAATTATTTCTTGTCTATTATCTTTTGGCAAGTCTTGCACAGTTTGGCAAGGCTTGTGCTTACCACAACTAATTATTTTGCAGAAGCATTACAAGGTTTCTGTTCCCTTTGGATTGTGTTTGATTTGTTGGAAAAGGGCGTGGGTCAAACAACGTGACTTTCCAGTCTCTTCTTAAAAGCCTCCAATGATGGAGCACCCACAACTTCTGAAGGCAAGCTAGCAGCCACAGCTTCTGACGGCAAGTTGAAGGCAAGATAGGAGGCTGTAGAAATTAAATAAATAAGTTATGGATGCAAAAATCATGAAAGGCAGTTTGTCAGCCCAAACTGAAAAATGTCTCTTCCTGTCATAGATGATAAAATGGCTGTCCAGCATTTGTCTGACTCCAAACTTGTAGAGAATAAATATGTGTCTGATTGAGAATAAATATGTGTCCCAAAACCTAAAATCCAACCTGCAGAATCAAAACCCATAATCTTGTTTAATTTTAAATTCAATTTATTTTTTTCTGTTCCAATCTTTTGGAACTGAAACACACTAGAGGTTATAGTTTTTAAAAAAGGAAAAGAAAAGCAAATATAAATGTCTGTACCAAACAGTGCCTCATCAAAATTCCCAACCCAGGTCACTTGCATTTGGTACTGAATCATACCACTGATGATTATAATAAACCTTGACTACTCCAGGCCAAAGTAACTAGGTCAAAAATTTGGGAGACTTACAACTCACTAAGAGACAATCAAGAATCTTGACCACACTATCTTTTGAACAATTCCCTAGGAAACACAGTCTCAGAAGTGACCTTTCATGGTCTCCAAGGACATTTCAAAATTTTAAACTTTATAGATGAGAATTGTTGAAATTTAGAGGCTGGCACCTTTAGTAAATCTGCATCTTTTAAAAAAGATGAACTGAAAGTCTCTGAAATTTCTTCTCAAAAGTTAAAAATAAAGAAGAAATAGAAGGAGGAGGAGGAGGAGATAATAGACACAAATTGAGAGCATATATTTATCTGAAACAGAAAGAATGAGGGACTTTCAGAGCACAAACCTTTAGGAGACTGTGACAGAATGGAATAACCATTAGAGAATAGTCAGAATGAATCTTTTCATATTGAACAGGGATTAGAATCAGGCTGAGTTCAGAATCAGAAGCTAACAGCATAAGCAACATTGTCAAATCATTATGAACTATTGATCAGTGAAGTATTGGAAAACAAAAAGCACTAAAGGAGGAGAGAATATAGTTAGATTGATAGACAGAGGAATGAAAGAAAGGGAGGGGGGAAGGAGAGAGGGAGGAAACCTACACACATACATATGTACTACCTCTCTCTCACATACACACAAACACTCTCACAGACACAGACAAAAAAGAAGTGGCACTGCTACACACACAATATTTGCTAACAAAATATAAACTTCATTTGATTTGCTTTCAGAATCCAACCTTGCCCTTCCTAGCCAGACAAAGGAAGGAGCAATTTAAAAAGAACAGACTCTGCAAACTTGGGTTAAACAAAGTCATTCAAGGGCTAGACCATAAACAGATGCTCCTTCTTTGGACTATGCAACCATAAAGAACTCCTTGAAAGCTCTATTGTTACACTTAGACTCCTTGGGGAAAGCTTAACAACTTTAGAAGTGGGGAGGGACAAAATATACCCAATGTGTTTTAGCAGCTGTGGAAATTTGATGAGTAACTGGAAGTCACTCACAAGGGAAGGGGGATGTTGATACTGTAGAAAGAGTGTAGAGAAGAGCAACAAAGATGATTACTGGCCTGGACGCTAAAACATATGAAGAACAGTTACAAGAGCTGTGCATAGCTAGTCTAGTGAAGACAAGAATCACAGGTGACATGACAGCCTTGTTCCAATATTTGAAGTGGTGTCACAGAGAAGATGGGGCCAATCTATTTTCCAAAGCCATCCTGAAGGCCAGGCAAAGAACAATGGATGGAAACTGATCAAGGAAAGACTCAACCTAGAAATAAATGGAACAGAAGTTGCCTTCAGAAGTTGTGGGAACTTCATCACTGGAGTTTTTGAAGAAGGGACTGGCCAGTGGATAGCCACTTGTTAGAAATGGTATAGAGTCTCCTGCTTGAGCAGGGGTTTGGACTGGATCATCTACAAGGAGGAGGAGGGGGAGGAGGAGGAGGAGGAGGAGGAGAAGGAGAAGGAGAAGGAGAAGAAGAAGAAGAAGAAGAAGAAGAAGAAGAAGAAGAAGAAGAAGAAGAAGAAGAAGAAGAGGAAGAGGAAGAGGAAGAGGAAGAGGAAGAGGAA
>BHFT01021755.1:50787-84566 GCA_004320025.1 Laticauda laticaudata
GAGGAGGAGGAGGAGGAGGAGGAGGAGGAGGAGGAGGGGGGAGGATTATTTAGTAGTAATACTGATAAAGAATTTCAAAGTGCTGATGCAACATTTAAGTAACAGATGTTTATTCCCAAGCAGGGAAAACCCTCAGCTCAGTACATCTATACAAAAGCTTCTTGACTTTCCCTGCAGAACATAATTTCGCTTCCCTGCAGACAACAGCAAATCCTAATCATTTATTTCCCCCACTGTGGTGACTCAGGAGCTTTCCAGCCTGCAGGTGTGAATTACAGAATAATTGGAGGGGGGGGAGTTAACCCACTTGGTACCAAGTTTAAGGACACCTCTTTGCATTGTGCAATTTGTTGTAAAATGCGAAAGAAGGGCCAGAGGAAGGTTTTCAGGAAACCATTTATTCAGAAGCTTTGGTGAAAAAAAGAAGGCACCTAAAAGTTGATTCATAATGTTTTTAGTCATAACAGAAACTTTCAAAATTGTTCCAGCAAACTTTTCCCCCACCTCCTGCCCAGGGGAAAAAAAATAAATAAGATTGATGGTGTTTTGAATGGTGTTCTGCTAAGAATGAATTCATATGTTGCTTCTGCCTTGATGCAGACCAAAGGAGTTGCGTACCCACCTATAAAACACGACACCGTTAATTACCCGTTAGGTTTCTCGTCTCCCACTTTAAAGAGGGTTTTTGAGCTGGTTGCCAGATTGCCCTGATGACATAAGTTTTATTTTTTCCCCTATTAATCTCAAGACATCTGCCCTCTTATTATTTTGGTATACTCTCAGCCTGGCATCCAGAATGGAGGCCGTACTTTAACTAAGTGCTCATATTTTATCTAAGAATGCAGCTTATTGGACACAAAGCTCATTTTTCACCACGAGGCCATTCAGAATTGCAGACATAATTAGAGACTGCAAGGGACTGATTGCTGGAGCACAGGCTTAAGTTCCAGCATGGGAATTATCTGATTGATTGCAGTGGGAAGGAAGAGAAGTAGGCTTGCTCACAATTATCTTCTCTCCCCCCTTGCCCCTTTATGACTTCACAAATGTCTGTTTTCAACTGTCAGCTCTTGTTTTCTTCTGATAGAACTTTGATTGAAGCTCCACCACTGGATTTACTGATCATTTGGAGCAGGGATCCCCAATCCCAGGGTTGTAGACAAGTACCGGGGCGTGGCATGTCAGAAACCAGGCTATTCAAACAAATGAAGTCCCATCTGTGGGATGCAGGCAGCACACAAAACTATACCCTCTCCAGTCCTCGGAAAAACCTCCCACCATGGAACCAATCCTTGGTGCCCAAAAAATTGAGGGCTACTGCCCTGGAGGGCCCTCCCCCCTAGATCTATCCTGATGCAATTTAACTTGTTCATGCAAGGGGGAAAGGATGATGAGTCCAGCAGCCTTAACTGATGGGTAAGCCCAAATTATTTGGAGGGTTAAAAAGTAAGGTGCAGCTTAAGTGTAATGTGATATACTTTGTGATCTAGTCCAGAAATTTAGCTGTAATGCATGAAGAGCTGTGAAGATCAGCTATGAGCAAATAATACAGGTAGCCTTGAATTGATGAGCTCAGTCGGGACCAGAATTTCGATGGCTAAGTAAGGGAACTGTTAAGTGAGTTGCACACAATGCTGCAACCTTTTGTGCCATGGTTGTTAGCGAACCACTGCAATTAAGTGAATCAAGGAATCGTTAACAAAATTCAACTTCTCAAATTGACTTTGGCCAAAGCTGGCAGGAAAAGTCACAAATGACAAGCACAGGACTCCAAGGAGCCTGCAACTCTAATAAATAGATAAGTAGATGTTGGGTATGTCAAGCAGCTGAATTTATATTAGGGATAGGTTAGGTTTAGGATGTGACTGGCGATGCTGTAATGGTCTTAAGTCCCAAGAGCCATTGTAAGGCACTTTTGTTTTCAGTGCCACTGTAACTTTGAATGGGAACTAAACAAATAGTTGTAAGTCAAGGACTCCCTGTAGTAAGAATAGTGTCCCCACCCCACCCCATTATCTGCCCTGTATGATTGATTGGAAAGTGAAAAGTGAATATAGAAATTGCAATAGCACTTAGAGTTATATACTGCTTCACAGTGCTATACAACCCTCTCTAAGTGGTTTACAAAATCAGCACATTGCCTCCAACAATCTGGCTTCTCATTTTACTAAACTTGGAAGGATGGAAGGCTGAGTCAACTTTGAAGCAGGGAGGATCGAACTCCTGGCAGTGGGCAGAATTAGTCTGCAATACTGCATTCTAACCACTGTGCCACCACAGACTATAAACCACTCTTCCTATCTATATGGAATACAGCTGCCAGTACCACACAGCACGGAAAGTTAGGTCAGTGTAAAAATCCGTGATATGGGTGAAGAGGAGAACCAGTTTGACAACAAGAAGGGGGGAGGCGAATGAGGACTTGTGGTCATTACACCTCTTTGTATATTCGTTACCTTTTCATTTGAAATTAAATTTTTTTTTTTTCTACGGTTCTTCTGGTAAGATGGACCAGAGAAGGAAGAGCTGGAAGGGGATGACAGAAATAATAAAAGCTGGCTTTCTCAGCTTCCTGTAATACAAGTTTTCACACCAGAAATAGTAAGTAAAGAAATTATGATAAAACATGTGGTTACATAAACAAAGGACAGATGGAATCAGGTCAGCTTGCTCAAAACAGGAAGCCAAACGCTTATTAAATAGCAAACAGTTTTTAATAGTTTTGCTATGTCTTGAATCCCAAGAGTTGCTGATGTTCTTTAATTATGGCTTACTATTTTCTTCCATAAAGGCTTATTCTCTGAAGATCCTAGATTTCTTGTGAGCCTAACAGTGCCTTTCTGCCTACATGGTGAAGCCTGGCATGATATTTTCCTTGGTCCTTGAGCTGGAAGAGTCTTGATTCCAACCTCAGCAGACCCAGCAAACTACAGAGATCTACTATTTCAGAGAACAAGCAGGACCTGATCAGGAACACCCAAGTTGCAGCCACACACCAGAGCCCGAACATTTTAATATAAAGTACCTAGAAAAGGGGTGTCAAACACAAGGCCCAGGAGCTGGATCCAGGGGTGGGATTCTACCTGGTTGGACTGGTTCTATAGAACCAGTTGTTATGATTCTGCCCAGTTCAGAGAACTGGCAAATTGTGCCACTGGCTGGCTCCTCCTCTCCCCTCACCTCCCACTCACTCCTTACCTGGCATGCGCACCATCAAACTTGCTTGCTAAGTTGCTATTTTTCCTTCCCCTCCCCACCAGCATCAGCTATTCTGCTATGTCGGGAGATTTAGATTAGCTACAAAGCAGAAATAGTTGAATTTCTTGCTCTTCAGCTCATCTAAAAACAGAGCTAAACCTTCCTTAGGACTAAAGCTTCTATTTTTCAGTGCAGACTCAGATAGCAGATTATAAATAGATCTCTAAGTGAATCTGTGATTCTTTGAGCAACTCAATCTGCCTGCCCGCTTTGCCTGATTTTGGGTAAAAGTTGCTCTTTTTTAAAATAAAAAATTCAATATTTACATACATGATGTGTTGTGAGTTAATTTTATGAGTTTGCTTGCAAGCAAATGTTGTGTGACAGATTCAGGTAACAGATTGCAGAAAGGTAGATCTCTACCTAGTAAATCTAACTAAGACACTCGTTGAGTTAGACGGACGGACGAAACGGACTAAAACCCATTTTCAACGAGAAAAAAATTTTATTTAACTTATTTACATAAATATTTACAATGTTTACATACAAACCACACCCAGCCAGTCATGTGACCACCAAGCCACACCAGTCAGCAAGCCATGCCCACCCGGTCACATGCCCACCAAGGTACACCCACAAATTAGGCCACGCCCACAGAACCGGTTAAGAAATTTGAATCCCACCCCTGGCTGGATCTGGCCCACAGGGTGCTTTGATCTGGCCAATGGGGCCACCCTGGAAATAGCAGCGGACTGGCCTGTGGTACCTCTGCCAGTGAAAACAGAGTTTGTGAGAGCCATGGGCAGCCCTCGCAAGCTCTGTTTTTGCTGGCAGAGGGTTGCAGGAGGCCGTCGCAGACAAAAACAGAGCTCAGGAGCCCATTTTTGGCCAGAGCACTCCGGCCGCCACAGCACCCCCAACACCAGTGATGTCATGCTGGCCACACCCACTCTGGCCACTCCATACCCCTCCCCCACCAAGGTCAAACATAATCCTGATGCGGCCCTCAATGAAATCGAGTTTGATACCCCTGTTCTAGAAAGTCAATGGTGGCTAAGATCAGGAGAAACCTCTCACATAAAAATGTTGGATATAGAAGAAAACAACAGTAAAAGCAGAAAAGCAGACTCCAGATGAATTAGGCCTTTCCTTTTTAAGCAAACTATTTGACCAAGGTCCTCATTAGACTCAGGGCATAATGTGGTTTGGTGTCGCAGCACAACTGAGGATTATGTTATTACTTGTTTGTGTGTTTGTTGTTTTTACCCCACTGAGACAGACGGGGAGGCTTTGTTGTTTCTTTTACTATGTACAGATATATTTATAGTAACTCAGAAAAAACAACAACTATTTACAGAGTGTTTACAGAGTGACTAAATTTTCCAGTTCCTAACTTCTTTTGCATCTCTCTCAGTGATATTTCCAAGCAACCATCCACTCCATTGCTTATTAACCGACTTCTTCGTCTTTCTTCTTCTCACTCAGTGATTCACTAAGAGGGAAATAGGAAGGGAATTAACTGAGTAAATTTAAAGCCTTTCTTTAGCTGTCCCTTCTGTGAAGGTGTTATGCCATACAGCTCCCGCTGACTCTTCTTATCAGAACATCCCAGTCTGGGGCTTCCCTGAAGGCTCCAAGTATCTAAAGAAAAACCTCTTCTTCTGACTCCATCTACCTTGGATTTTTGGGTGCTCCTCTTCACCTCTCTCTGACCAGATCACTCCAACAGCCCAGCACATATATATCAATGTGTCTCTGCAGCTATTAACTTCTCACATACTCTCTCACCTTGTTGCCTCAATGTCACAAAACAGCACAGGCTAAAATGTGGCAATGTGTCTCTCAGTTTTCCTTCTCCCTCCTTCTATCTCTCCTTTAGGGTTCAAGCTATCAGCATTTCTCCACAAGGTTTAATTCCCAATACACAAGGTTTAATTCCCAATACTTATTTCCCAAAAATGAGACCCTGTCTTTTACTTTTTGCCACCAAAAAAGGCACCAGGTCTTATTTTTAGGGGAGGTGTCATCCACTGACTCTGACACTTGGGCATATCACCCCCAGCCTCCTTTTCACTGTCAGAAGCCTTCAGGAACTTCTTCTGAGGCTGGTATCAATTGATCTGTAGTTCTGTTATTGGCTGCAGAGACCTTCATGCAAACCTTGCAGGCCTTCCTGGCTGCAGAGGAAATGGGCCAGCAAGGCAGGTATCAAGGTATGTGAGGCCTGGCTGCAACTGTCCAAAAATAAGTAGTAGGGCAGCTCCACGACCACCATCCTCATCCTAGTTTAATTTTTACCTTTGCACTCTGAGTGGGTGGGGTCTTAATTAGGGATTTTTTGGATCTAGGGCAACTCTAAGTGGGCTTCAATTCCCAAAATTGAGAGTTGGCTGATTGAGGAATTCTAGGAATTGAAATCCAGAAGTCTTAAAGTTGCCAAGTTTGGAGACCCTAGATCCATCAGAGATCGGAGAAGAATCCAATAACAGTGGCTGCTGAGGAACAATTTTGGAAACCCTTGATCTAGGAAACCAGTGCAATACTGGTTAAAAATTCTGGTGTGTTTTGTTTTGTTTGCCTTTTAAAGCCATGCAAATTTAGTTCAATAAATGTACTTTCCTTTCAGAAAATCAGTATCCATTTGAAAACTGCCACAATTGGTTTTTATTGAAGGAGCCAAGGATTCAGGAGGAAGTCTTTGTGATTAAAGATTTATAAGTCTGCAGATCGTGGAGAAGGTGTTTAAGGCAACAAAAGGCTTCTCATTTAATATCCTTTATTCCCTCACATCCTTGTAATCATCCACTAGATAATAGATGTAATGAACTTATTATTCACCATATTTCTGAAATTGCATTATCCAATTAAAAGCCCTTGCTTAATGGACCAGAATTCAATCTGGAAACAATAAAGATGCTGAAACTTCAGAATGCGGCTTTTCACCACCGCTGCCCAACTCACCTTCCACACACCTTCAAAATTTCCATCTCTGATAATGTTCACCTAAAACAGTGAAAGAGTTTGGGGATGCTTTTAAAAGCCTGCCACTAAAATAACCAGCTAATGCTTTCAGTAGATCTCCAAAATTCATGCAATTGAACTAATATTTATTCCCACTGACAAGTTTAATAATTTAGAGATAGATAGAACATCAAGCAAAAGGCCGTTTTCGGCCTCTGCATACTCCTTGTTCCACCGGTTCTGATTCCCACCACCCAGAACGAGCTGAAAATGGGGCACATGTAGACCAAAAACAGGGTACATGGAGGCTGAAAAGGGGATGTGGAGGCTGAAAATGGGGCATGCAGAGGCTGCAATAGACAATGATAATCCCTGCAGCCTGAATCAGCTGATCATCAGGAGGCAGATCCAACCGACAATCAGCTGCTTATGCAAATCAGGCTGTGCTGAAGCAAAAGAGGCAAATTGCTGGGAGGCAGAGGCAGAGGCAGATTCTTTTTCTTGTTTTCCTCCCCAAAAGCTAGGTGTGTCATACTTCAGAAAAAATGTGGTATTTCTTGAAGCTGAAGCTTCAAAAGAAACAATCCTAGAGCAGATTCAGTAGCTGGATTTGTGGACATTACCAAGAAGAGCAAAAGAAAAAAAAAGCCCTACATTAACTGAACTGTTAACTGAATGTGAATACAGGTAGTCCTCAATGACCACAATTGAGCCCCAAAATTATGTTGCTAAGTGAGAAAGCCTTTAAGTCAGTTTTGGCCCATTTTATGACCTTTCTTGCCACAGTGGTTAAATGAATCACTGCAGTTTTTAAATCAGTAATACATTGATTAAGTGAATCTGGCTTCCCCAATGAAAGTGCCTCTTTGCTAAAACATTCATTCAGAAAAGAAAAATGATTGACAGCGGCTTTTCTGAATCAGGAAGTTGTGGATGCCATGCCTTCCAGGAAATTATCCAATGGTAATCCCAAAGGTGCATTTTCAGGAGGCAACTGGACTTTCTTGTTTTTCTTTGAAGACATTTCACTTCTCGTCCGAGAAACAACTTCAAGGAAAACCAAGAAAGTCCAGTTGCCTCCTGAAAATGCACCTTTGGGACATCCATGACCTGGATGATTGAGAATCTCTACAGAATTTGATCCAGTGGTAAAGTGCAGCAGCTTGCAGTCTCGAGTTAGCACTGGGCAAGTCACTGCCAACATGTCACCATGCAGACAGAAATGTCGTAAAGCTGACTTATCATCCATCTGGCATCAACACAGGACAAGAACTTCTGATGGGTGCAGTGAGGGCACTGAATGATTCACATATGGATTTTGGCCAACTAGTTGATCTCAAAGACTTATGAGTAGGTGGTGTGAGTCCAGGGAGAGCATGAAACACCTTTGGCCTCATTTCAGAATTAAAGCAATCAATTTTAAGGTCTGGTAAGAGCAATATGTTCCTTTCTTGACAGCCTCCAGTGTCAAGAGTGACGAACTAGGAAAGAAAAATAAGTTCTAAGAAAAGAGAGAAAATGTTCCAACTAAAGTTACAGCGGCAGTGGAAAAAAAAAGTGATTTATTACTGTTTTTCACAGTTAGGACCATTGCAGCATTCCCAGGGTCACATGATCAAAATTCAGACACTGGGCAACTGGCTCATATTTATGACAGTGGCAAGATCCTGGGGTCACATGATCACCTTCTATTACTTTCTGTCATGCCCCTGTTGGAGAATGACTCCGAGGGAAAGGAGGAAAAGCCAACAGGGAGTGGAAGTGTGGCTCCGTAGGTTGTAGAGGAGGCTAGGAAAGGACAGAGGACAGCTGGGCAGTCAGAGGAAGACCCAGACCCATCCCCTCTTCATCTTAGGGCCTGCAGGGAGGAATGGAGAAGAGAACAATGTGGCTTACGGGAGAGGAAGCGGCCATGATCACCTCATTGGTTGCAGCTGGGGAAATAGTATAAAGGAGGGCAGTTTAAAACACAGCATTGCTAGACGCAAAACGTGTTTCATTTCTGGCTGAGGTTTATCTTGGCTGGCATTCTTCCAACGGACTGTACTTTTTTATCTTCTTGAAGTTTGTAATTAATTATCCTGGTCTGTCATGGAAATTCCTTCAGTGCAGTTTGTTTTGGTTTTTTATTTCTCCATTACCTGTTCTTTGAGTTTGGACTGTATTTCTTTTGGAGACTATTTTGGAAAGAGTTTAATCTCCAACTGCGAACAATTGAACAGTGAGGCCAAGTTGGAGGCATTAAAGGAAATTTATTTATGTTTGGGAATTTATTACATGTGTGCTGCTTCCCGGGTCATCACACTTTCTGACAAGTGAAATCAATAGGGAAGCCAAATTCACTTAACAATCATGTTACTAACTTAACACCTGCCGTGATTCACTTAACAACTGTGGCAGGAAAGGTCATAAAATGGGGCAAAACTCACTAAAGAAATGTCTCTCTTAACGAAAAATTTTGGGCTCAATTGTGGTCGTAAGTCAAGGACTACCTATATACTGTTTTTCAGAGCTGTATGCCACTCAGTGTCACCGAGGGCTCTGGAGGTGTTATAAATTGCATAAATACTTTCATTGAAAAACATTCTCCAATTCAGGCCTTCAATACTTTATACTTTGATGAGGTTTTATTAAATTTCTAAAGACAGCTAGTCTTCCTATTTGTCTAGACCTGCATTTTACATCAGTCTGATCTAGAAGCAATGAGAAAGCTCACAACGTGGGTAGTTATTTTTATTCACCAGGTTAAAAATATGCCGTTTCTAATTTAGGAAGTTATGTGAAGGTTTCAAAGTTAGTTGCCATAGGCATCTCTGTCCTCTGATGTTATTTAGCTATTTATTACATTCACAACAAGTCTCACCTCCAGAGACTCAAGGTGGCATGTACTGGGACCTTCCTATTTTGATAGCAATGAAAACAACCCTTTTTAAAGATGTTGAAATGAAGGACCATCCTCACATCTGATGGAGGCAAATGTTGGTCTAGAAGGCCCTGAGTATAATCCAACAAAATCCTATGGAAAATTCTGGTCATTGTTACACCATCTCAGCAGAGTTGTGTCAAAAGGCCAGAATTTTCACTGCAAGCAGAAAAAAAATGACATTTAATATCCTTAGCAAGAATACTCCATGATTCTTAAAGTACTGCTTTTTAAAGCCATAATAAAGCCACACCTGGAATACTTCATCCAGTTTTGGTCACCATATTATAAAAAAAGATGTTGAGACTCTGGAAAGATTATAGAGAAGAACAGCAAAGATTATTAGGGGATTGGAGGCCAAAACATATGAAGAATGGTTGCAGGAATTGGTTATGTCTAGTTTAATGAAAAGAAAGACAAGGGTGATATGATAACAGTCTTCCAATATCTCAAGGGTTTCCACAAAGACAAGGGAGTCAAATTATTCTCCAAAGCACCAGAAGCAAAACAAGAAACAGTGGATAGAAACTAATTGAGGAGAAAAGCAACCTAGAACTAAGAAGAAATTTCTTGACAGTGAAAATGACGAATCAATAGAATGCTTGCTTTCAGAAGTTGTGGGAGGATTTCATCATGGGAGAATTTTAAGAAAAGTTTGGACAGTTTCCATTTTTTCTGGAATGGTATAGGGTCTCCTGCTTGATCAGGGGTGGACTAGAAGATCTCCAAGTTCCCTTCCAACTCTGTTATTCTGTTAAACAAATGCTCCAGGTTGCAAATCTCCACTCCCTTTCCCAATTCTTTCTTTGACCTTCAATCCATTCTCCCTGTTATATTCTTAAATTCTTTCAGGCTATAAAAGTGAGAAAAAATATATCTCAAATAGTTTAAGGAGAATTGCCACACAGGATGATTAACAGAACAGTGGGGCTAAAGTATCAATGTGAAACAAATATAACAATGCCCTTTTCTGGATTAGATCTGAAGTCTGCCAGCTGCTCTAGATGCCTCTGACAAGGTCAAAAAAAAAAAAGAAGTGAAGATGATTATCAACTCCTGATAATTTTGCCTAGAGTCTGATATTTAAAAATGAATATCATTTTTCTTTATTTTTTGTTTCTACAGAGTTATCATGTTGAATAATATCATTGGTCTTATTTTCTCAGCAACATCTACAACAGGGGTGTCAAACTCAAGGCCCAAGGGCCAAATCCAGCTGACAGGGTACTTAGATCTGGCCTGTGGGGCTGCCCTGAAAACAGTGAAGGAATGGCCCCCGGTGCTGCTGCCAGCAAAAATGGGCTCCCGAGCTCCATTTTCGACTGCCATGGCTTCTGCAACCCTCTGCCAGTGAAAATGGATTTCCAAGCTTCGTTTTCATTGGCAGAGGGTTGCAGGAGGCCATGCCAGCTGAAAACGGAGTTTGGAAGCTCCTTTTTGCTGGCAGAAGCACCGTGGGCCAGTCCTTCACTGTTTCCCAGGCAGCCCCACAGTCAGTTCTAAATACCTTACAGGCAGGGGTGGGATTCTACTGGTTTGGACCGGTTCAGGTGAACCTGTAGTTCCGGTGATCATTTGGCCCTGTCCACCTACCCCTGTCCTTTTCCTTGTTATTGAGCACAGCTGATTCATGTGGCAAAGTGGTTTTCTGTGCATCACCAGGGCTGCTGCAGAAGGTAAGTATTATTGCTAAAATTGTCTTTTCTAAATGCTGTGCACGTGTGCAAAGCCTGCACTCACTGAATCAGTTGTTACACTAGTTGAATCACACCACTGCCTGTGGGCCAGATCCAGCAGTCAGCAGAAGTAGCCTGCAATACTGCACACTAACCATTGCACTACTGGGTTATAAAGTATAAGATAATTAATTTTTCCAGAATAGGAAAATATGGGTTTTTTTGAAGAACATCCCCAAAATTCATGCAGCATATGAACCTTGCAGGGATCCCTAAGTAAGCATCAGGCTATGTCACTGGCATGTCAAAAAAGAGAAACCATATACCCTTATATTTAGGAAGTGTAAATCCATTTACAAATCCTTCCCATTTTGGGTAATCCTTATCCCAAGCACATTACAAAAATATAAACCTGTGTTGAAAGAGCAGAGTAGGATTTACCAAATGTTACTCGAAAGCCATGACCCAAGAAATAGTGCAGAAAAAAAAAAAAAAACCATAGTCCTTTCAAGTAAAAAGTAATGGATGACATGTCCTTTTTCAGCATTCTGGGGTCATTGACTTTGATACCCATCCAGAATACTATGAATAGTGAGAGAATTTGCTTGGTTCCTAGATATTCTGTATTACTAAGACATTTGACAAGTTTAATCCACAAACTAAAATATTAGTGGGGTCTTTGGTTCTTTAAAATAGCCTTGGGATAGCTTGCAACATTATGCAAGTAATTTCATGTAGATGTATAACCTTAAGTTGATGGCTATTTCTATTGTTTTCTGTTGGGATGCTGGAAGTAGAAGATTATTGTTTATCAGGAAATCAATAAAGAAATTACTTACCTATTAACTGAAGGCTGTTCAAAGCAAGACAAATTTGGATATTAAAGAAACCCACCATGGATTTCTAGGGAAATAGATTGGTAAAAACTCCTACTTTTGAACTGCAGTGGAATTTGTTTCAATATTAGAGAATATCGATAGCTCAAGAGTGAAAGGTGAAGTTTTTAGTATTCTCTGACTTTAGTTTTTGCTTGCAGATATTTCATTACCCAACGGAAAAATATCATCCTCATGTGTTATCTAGTTGAGTAATGAAACATCTGTGAACAACCAACCAAGATCAAAAAGCGCCAAGAATTCCACAGCAAAATCTATATCTGTTTTTTTCTAAAATTTCAGTGAAAAGTACCTCTGTAAAAGGATGTCTAAATATGTCAAAAAATGTTCAAAAAAAGTGGTATTTATATTCAGAATTTAACTAGAAAACAAGAATTTACATGATAAAGAAGGACAGTAGAAAAAATTGAGTTTGGAAAATGATTCTCAGTTTATATTATCGATCAAGTTCACAAAAGTTAATTTCAGGGAAGACTGAGTATAACACCTTTATACAGTATATAAGGTCCATGAACATGACTGACCTTAATATGGCCCTATTAATTTGGGAAGATAAATTATCTAATGTTTTTTCTGAAAACTCCTTCTCCAAAATCCGAGATATAATCAGATTCAAATTTTCATCTGCAAACGCTCTACAGCCCATGTGAGGAAATTAAAAATCAAATGTAAACAATTGCACTGTAAACATGGAGAAGAATCCAAGTTGGAGCCCAGCTCTGTGCGGTTGCCATGTGTTTCTTCAGTTGCTGGTGAACACAGAGGGCAAGGAAGAAAAAGCTTTTCTGGCCCTGCACAGAGCTTACCCCTCACCTGGAGCAGCCTGAGGAGATGGCAACAGAGGTCATTGTGTGAGGGAATCGATGCTCAACCACCCAGCACCACTGTGATATGCACAATTATACATGTGAAAATATAAAGCAATGGTAACGCCATTTTTAACCTCTGTGTTAACCATTTTTTCACTTCTGTGTTAACCTAAGATAAAATTATATAAGAATTCCTCATTGTTTTGTTAGGATAGATAGATAGATAGATAGATAGATAGATAGATAGATAGATAGATAGATAGATAGATAAGGAGTGTGTGTGGGTGTGCGTCGTGCGGAAATCTGCGTGCTGAGCGTGTGTGTGTGTGTTTGTGTGCTGTGTGTTGTGAAAGTTGTTAGCAACATTTTGGCAGAATCTCATCTGCCTTCATCAGGCTTCTGTAATTGAGTTCGTTCTGTGAGTTCAGGCTATCACAAGCCATTCAGTTTACAATTTGTAGGCCTAGCCTTACTGTTGAGCCAGACATGGTTTTTCTATATCCTGATTGGTTGGGACTCTGGTTGTGTTTATTGGTTCTTGGAGTTTGTTTGATTGGTCGTTTTGATTTCTTCTGTCTGTTTTGTGGTTTTGATTGGCTGGCAACACTGGTGTTCCTGTCATGGGGCTTTCAGTGCAGCGTTGTGCTTCATGTGGAAAGGACGGCTATTATCTATTAAGGAACTAGGTCTTATGCATCGGGTGTCCTGGTTGGGCGGTGTGTTGAGCTGATGTGAGCTCAAGAGAAGGATGGCCCAGGTGCTTTGCCGGGCTTGGGTGTAGAATCTTCTATTGAGAGTTGCCCCCCAGGCTTCCAAGATGATTGACAGTCTGGTGGAATCATCTCTTCTATTCATGCTTTCAGGTCTTTTTTCAATCTCTATGGCTTAAATTTAAAACTGAAACGGCTGTGATAGCCTGACTCACAGACGAACTCAATACAAAAGCCTGATGATGGCAAATGAGATTCTGCTGAAACGTTGCGACAACTTTAAAAGCACAACTACGAAACATTGCCACAACTTTAAAAGCACAACTATAATGATGTGGGAAAATACCCGAACAAAGCTGAATAGTAGTGTGGAAGATTTTAGTTCCCTCTGGAAGTGATTGAAAAGTCACTGGGCAAATACATCTTCCTGTCAGCAATTTCATTTTCCCTGGTGCACCAGGGATTCTAACTTTCACTTTTTGAATTTATTGTTTTATTTTGCTTTTTGCTTTAAAAGTATAGAAATACTATCTCAGCTTTGAAGCACTTTAAAGCTATGAGTGGTTTACAATGTCAGCATATTGCCCCCTAATAATCTGGATCCTCATTTTACCGATCTCAGAAGCATGGAAGACTGAGTTAGCCTTGAGATCCATCAGCACCAATCTCTAGGCTGTGGGCAGAGTTTGCCTGCAATAACTGCATTCTAACCACTGTGCCACCAAGGCTCTGACCATGAGGTAAAGGATGCTTTATCCACAAAGGGAAGAATGTATAATTATTTCATCTTCATATTCCCCTTTGTCTGGTAATAGATGGACCACAAACTGGGGCTGGAAAGAAATTCCTTGTTAACAAATAACCTTAACCAAAATAAATGGTCTTATCTAATAACTTCTATTACCCAAGCCCACTTGGGAAATAATTGCAAAGTAAAAAATAAAATGATTCAGCTTGTATCTTTGCAATGGCCTATTATGCTCCATGGAGCAGTTTTCCTTAAATATTAGTGACCTGGAATTAAAAGTGATAACAGTGCCATTAATCAACTCTGGGGAGACATAATTGATTTGTGACAGTTTAATGATGACTTTCAGTCACGGAACACAGGGGGCTGTTCATCTCTGCATCTCTATCCAAAATCCTATTATTTGAGCTAATGGGTCCAATTGGAAAAGAGCTCTCCCACCTAAGATTAATATGGCCTTATTTTATTAATTAGATAAGGAGCTGCTGATACAGTCCTATAGAGGAATTATTAAATCTATCATTTGCACCTCTATAACTGTCTGGTTTATTCTGCAACCCAAAAAGATGAACACAGACTTCAGAGAGTAATTAGGACTGCAGAAAAAAAGAATTACTACCAACCTGCTTTCCATCGAGGACCTGTCTACTGCATGAGTCAAAAAGAGGGCTGTGAAAATATTTACAGACATCTTGGACATAAACTGTGTCAACTCCTACCCTCAAAATGGTACTATAGAGCCCTGCACATCAGAACAACTAAACACAAGGACAGCTTTTTTTCTCAAATGCCACCACTCTGCTAAACAAATAATTCCCTCAACACCGTCCAACTATTTATAAAGTATTCACTACTATTACTATTAATTTTCTCATCACTCCTTATCACCCATTCCCTCCCACTTGTGATTGTATTACTGTAACTTTGTCACTTGTATTTTTACGATGTTTCCTAGTATGATTTGATTGCTTATTGTACCTTATGACTATTATTAAGTGTTGTACCTTATGATTCTTGACTCTTGATGAATTTATCTTTTCTTTTATGTACAATGAGAGCTTATGCATCGAAGACAAATTCCTTGTGTGTCCAATCACACCTGGTCAATAAAGAATTCTGTTCTATTCTATTCTATTCTATTCTATTCTATTCTATTCCAGATATGCTTCTCTAAGACCGTGAATCATTGAAGACAATAACGAACTGCCTTTTAATTCCGTTTTTTCTGAATTCTAGTAAAAATGTCATTTCTATCATTAATGCTTGGCCTCCACAAATATTACATATTGTTTATGAATTGAGAGACATATCTATTGAATAAATACTGTTCTTAACTGTTCTTAACTGAAATACTGTTCTTAATTCTAAGGGAGTGGTTTGCTATTACCTTTTTTTCAGATAATTTTTAGACTTCCTGATAGAGCCTGTAGCCTGAGATACCCTCCTGACCTCAAGTCATCATCACAACTGACTTTGCAAAACTTTCCAAGATCAGCTACCATCATACACATTGACTTGCTTCAGTTGTGTATCAGCAGTCAGTGCAAATCTTCTAACTATGGTTTTGTTACCAAATAATCTGTCATCAAGGAATCAGGAATGATCAGCTGCAATTTATTTGTTGGAGGCAGAGCAATTCAGAATTTATAAGCAAAAAGAGACAGGACTTCATGTTATTTCCAGCATTTTTCTCCCAGCTTGGAACTGAACCAGATGGACTTTCCTTCCAACATCTTGTTGGACTATGACAGGACAACTGAGAATGTCATTGTGTATCAGGGAATGAAATTTAATTGGTCTACCTCATCACTGATCCAGAAGAAATCAGATCATTTCTACAACCATCAATGCCGTATTTAATTTCTTCAAATATTCAAAAAGGACCTTTATACTGTTATATGAAGAATGATAGGAATTTTTCTCCTTCCTCCACACCTTGTGGTCATATGGACAGCGAATGTTTGAACCCTTTTTGGAATTGTTGGAAGGAAAATCCATATGGTTCAATTTCCAAGCTGGGAGAATGCTGGAAATAACGTGGAGGCTGGAGCAGGGGTGGGATTCAAATTTTTAACAACCTGTTCTGTGGGCATGGCTTAGGTGGTGGGCATGACTTTGTGGTCATGTGACTGGGTGGACATGGCTTGGTGATCATGTTATTGGTTGGGTGAGGCCAACTCAATATCACTCACATTGAGGCATCCTCTCCTGGCCTCTCATGACTGTGAGGATGCTGCAACAGTCATAAGTATGAAAATGGTCATAAATCACTTTTTTCAGTGCCATTGTAACTTTGAATGGTCACTCCATACAAGCAAAGTACCAGCAAAGGAGGGGGAAAAAAACTCCAGAGACATTCCTGAAACAGGCAGTCTAGTCCTGCCAAGAATGTAATAAAGGTTAATGGAGAGGCAGTTTCTGTAAGCAACACCAGAATGTTTCCTTCCTGCCTTCCTGACAGGATTAGGCCAGTAATTTCTTCTAACAACCGGTTCTCCAAACTACTTAGAATGTTAACAACCGGTTCTAGGGAATAGGTGCGAACTGGTAGAATCCCACCCCGGGGCTAGAGGCTAATTGGAAAGAAAGATTCCATTAATTGATGAAGCAAAACCACCATCCACATATGGTTCTGGGACAGCTAACAAAATGGAGTTGAGAGTGGGTGGGGTTTTATACCTTCTTTGGGTTTTATATTTGAGCTTCCTGCATTTCTAAAAGCTGGCCTCCTCAGTTTCTCCTTGGGGCAAGGAAACTGGGGCTGTTTTATGTATACCTTAAGATTTTTTTTCCCTATTTCTTATTTAGGGGAGATAATTCTATCCTGCCCCTTTTAAATATTTCCCAAAATATTTCATTCTTCTGGGGTGGGGGCTTCCCACAGAATAAAACCTTACTTCTCACAGTCCTCCCCCAATTTATTAAAGCTTCAACTAATAAGATTCTGTGATAAAAATCCTTCCAGCCCCTGGAATCAAATTAGAATAGTTAAAACAATAAAATACTGACCTAATAATGTTCTTATTCCTGAATGTTGCAAAGCTTTATAGGCATTTTGATTTCACGTTATTATTCAGAACTTCAACAAGGCCTAATCTAAATTCTACAGTGGCAGGTGGTAGCTAGCAATACTACTAATGAAAATGAGAATTGTAGCAAACAAAAGCAAGTGCTCATCATATCAACACAATCATGCTTAGCAACTTGTTAAATGGATTTCCTCACACACGTTGAACTTCTCCTGCTACCTGGAACCTTGTTGTCTTTGAACAAAATCCACTTTGAAGTCACCTTTTGGATCATGACCTTAGAAGCGGTGGAGCAAAAGAAATATGCCTGGATTTGTCTTGCATCAGATTCTCCATTCTCTGGTGAGGAGAACCAAAATAAGAAATGAATGGATGATGAGAATGGTGGAACAGCCAAAAGGGCATTAGTCTAGTTTTCCAATAACAGGTACAACTAAGCCACTTCTAATACTTTTTAAGTTCAATTTCTGTCAGCAGTACAAGCCTATGCCAAAATATCTTCCACTGAAATCATTATTATTATGGTTCATCATATAGTCAGTCAAATATTCAGATTGGGTTTGGCATTTTTGTCCACCTTAAGCCCTTCCCAAGAACCTGGGTAGACAAATGTTGATGTTTGATTGTTAGATTTGGTGTTTGGTTGTGTTTGATTGTGTTTGATTGTGTAATGTTGCAGGATGTAAGCTGTTCTGAGTAAAGCCACTTTTTGCAATTGACTGATGGTCAATTTGTCAACGCTGATAATAGTGCTTTATTTGTTTTGGGAATGTACCCAAGGCATCTATTGCTATTGGTACTATCTTTTTCCAGAGTTGTTCCACTTCTATTTGCATGTATTTCTATTTTGTTATCTTCTCCAGTTCTTTCTCTTCTATTCTCTTCTATCTCCAGATATTGCCACGTCCACTATCCAGACATTTTTTGTCTTTCTTATTGACAATTGTTACGTCTATGTGTTGTGTGGAAGGTGCTTGTCTGTTTTAATTCTAAACTCTAAAGAGTGCTTTAGCTTTTGCATTTTCTATTAATTTCTCTACTATTTTTATTGTTGGTGACACAGTGTGTCAGATGTTTGGACTGTAGTATTATTATTACTACCAAATTTATTTTCCTCCTATTTTTCAATGCAGGCAACTAGGAGTGGATATGATTTAACACTATTTACCATTGGCTGAATGAGGGCAAAATATTTTAATCCAAATTAGAATCAACTTAAATAGTGTTTCCCCCATTGGCAAGTGAAATAGTACACAAGAATATTTAAAGGAGTTACACATAGGACAAAGTCTATAGACATTCTCAACCTTCCAGGTTATTGTTGTTCGAAATGTGCTTTTCCAAAAGGCAACTGGACTTTCTTGTTTTTTCTTTGAAAACATTCTCATACAAGAAGCTTCTTCAGATCAGCATTTCTTGGATGAGAAGCAAAATGTTTTCAAAGAAAAAAAATCCAAGAAAGTCCAATTGCCTTTTGGAAAAAAACATCTTTGGGAACTATAGGACAAATATTCAGTCATTTTAAAATGTCTGTTTCAGGCATTCTTGGTACTCAGAACAAGATATATTTATCTTCTTTGATTAAGCACAGACAATATAATGCAAAGTAATGTTCCTCATGCCAATATAGTTCTCATCTATCTATATACAGATCATGGCAGATGTAGGTTCTTCTTAAAAGGAAATGAGGTAGAGTGATTTGTCTCATAAACCTTTAGTTGAAACTGGAGTGTTTGAATGAAATGAAATTAAGACTCATCCAGTTGGCACTTTCTTCCAAAATCTGTACATCTGAACAGGCCAATGTAACACCCTGTTTCTTCAATCAATTCTTCTGGACACTTTGATCTGCCTCCCCGGAATAGCTTCTGAGTACATTGCAAACTATTAAGTCAGTACTGAAAACAGTATTTATGAAGAGATTCTAAGTGAAGAAATACACATATGAAAAGAAGCAAATTATTTTGAGCAGAAAAAGAAAGAGATGTTTCTGAATGGAAAGCTATGGCTTGTTTTGTAATTCCTCAGCTCTGTTATCAGAATGAACAGATTTATTCACACAATGTAAGTGAATGTGGATTATTTATTTTGAATGCAGAGTTTGCATTTTTTTAAAATACACTTTTTGGATTGCTCATGCAAAATACACCCAAGCTCAATCATTACTTTGTAAAGAACTAGAAACAGGTCTAATCTAAGGCAAACCTCACTTTTAATATTAAGTTAGATTGGGATCAGCCTTGTGTTAATTTAAGGAAATGTGCAATCCAAAAGAAGTTATGGAAATGCTTTCTCATAAGAAAACTGCATAAGGAATAGATGTTCAGACCTCTATTTCCATCAGTATGCTGACCTTATGTTAAGATCCTAATACATATTCAGGATATTTAGCTACATAGTATATTGCCTGTTCTTCTGCAAGAATGAATTATGTGCTCACCGTTTCTCTTATTTATTAACATCATAGCAATAGTTCAAGATTTTTTCTCCATTTATTGGAAGAGCTATCCTATGATTGCAAAGGGAGGAGAGGGAAGGACTTGTGGCAGAAGATTGTCATATCCTTTTAATCTTCAAGAGTCTGCATTCCAGGAACAATCAATTACTATTCCTCCTCCTCCTCCTCCTTCTCCTCCTCCTCCTCCTCCTCCTCCTCCTCCTCCTCATAACAGAATGACAGAGTTAGAAAAACTTGGAAGTCTTCCAGTCCAACACCTTGCTCAAACAGGAAACCCTAAACCATTTCAGATAAATGGTTGACCAATTTCTTCTTAAAGATTTCCAATGTTGGAGTTTCCTCCTCCTCCTCCTCCTCCTCCTCTTTGGTGATGGAAGATTTAAAGGTTACAGGTAGGTGGGGAAGTGTCATGCAGGTTTAAGGCATGCATTTAAAATCTGTAAAATACAAAAGGGAGGAAATTCACATGGCAAAAAAATTGGCTTTGCACCCAAATTTCAATGTAGTAGTCTTTGTTGCACTAAGGACAATACAGTCCATAAACCATGGGTTCTAGATTGTCCATCTGTGTAGCAAATAATGGTAGACATTTCTCCCCATTCTATTTCTCTTCTACTATAAAAATCCTCCCGTTTTATAACCCTATAATCTCTTAATTTGGGGTATAATCAGAATAACTGAATGCAACTGATCATTTGCTGGCTGGATGCCCTTCCTGATGTCACATAGTGTTCACAGCAGACTTTTTTTTTTTTGTGTGCCCTAGGAAAGAAAAATCTAGGATTGAGCTTTGACTCTTCCAAGTGGGAGGTGAGTGTTTTCACTAGCAGGCCACCACGCCGCTCATAGGGTGTATTTGAACGAGTGATTTTTTTCACCTAGTATAGAAGAAGTATACCATAAGGATGGCTGAGCACCATCAAAGAACTATGAACTATGCCTTTGAACTATGGTGCTGGAGAAGATGCCTTCAAGTCCCTTGGATTGCAAGGTGATCAAACTGGTCAGTCCTAGAGATCAACCCTGACTGCTCATTAGAAGGCCAGATACTGAAGATGGAACTCAAATACTTCTGAGAAGAAAGGACTCACTAGAGAAGAGCTAATGCTGGGAAAGACTGAGAGCAAAAGAAGGGGACAACAGAGAATGAGGTAGCTGAATGGAGTCACTGAAGCAGTGGGTATGAGCTTAAATAGGCTCTGGAGGATGGTCGAGGACAGGAAGGCCTGGAGGAATGTTGTCAATGGCGTTGCGATGGGTCAGACATGACTTCACAACTAACAACAACAAATAGAAGAAAAAAAATGTCCTCTGCTATTAGAGTAGAAGGAAGAATCGCTATTTCAAATGCACCATGCCAATTTTAGAAATATTAGGAAAGTGGTGATCCCACATCTTTTCCAGGCTTTCTTGATATAGTCCTAAATTTTCTCTGTCTTCCCAGAGCTGCTGAGATACTAACATCTGCAGTAGCAAAATTTTCTGCTGCATTCTAGGGGTTCAGTAGCTTTTCTTAGCATCCCTGGTTGATTTTTCATTCTAACAATAAATGTTACTTTCCACCCCCTTGCCTTCTTTTACAGATTGTGAAATTTAATAAAACATAAAACATTCCTTTCTGGGGGAAAAGTGCTGACATCCATGTGTTTACATCAAGATTACTTACAGTTGCAATCTTGGCCTTTGGTCAACAATCAAAGATAGATAGATAGATAGATAGATAGATAGATAGATAGATAGATAGATAGATAGATAGATAGATAGATAGACAGACAGAGACAGACAGACACAGAGACAGACACATAGAGATACAGAGAAACACAGAGAAACACAGAGAGAGACAGAGAGACAGAGACAGAAATTTGGATTTGGATTCTCATCATCTCCAGTTAAATGGGTGCCATCTTTAGTTCCATCACAAAAGAACTAAAATTCATGTTTTACTGGCGTAGTTCTTTTTCTTCCCTTTATTTTAAACTGTCTTCCTATACAGAAAGACCTTATTTTGTGCTTATCTGAATGAAACTGCGAAGACTACTATTACATTCATGGCAATGTACATTTTTCATAGTGCATGCCCCTGTCAAAACTCTGTTGTTCTCTTGAAAGATTATCACCTGGAGAGGAAATCATAGTTGAAAAACTCAAATGGACTTGGAAGGCTATTCTTTTACTTTCACAAAGTTTACAATCCTTCTTCCAAGCTTTGTACAGATGAGTGACCCATAGCATGGTTTACCAATGGCAAGGTGTGATATAATAACTCTTCATCCTCTTACCGGTAGTTGGGTAGACATTTTTTTATTGCTGTGGTGATGTTTTTGTGGATTGTTAATATGTTGCTAGGTTGTAGCTGGGGATATGGGCTGACTGGAAAGTTAATCTGAAAATGTAATGTTGGGATGATGATACTAATTTCTCTCCACTCCCCTGGGTGGACATGACCAGAGATGGTATTCAGCACATTCTGACCAGTTCTGGAGAATCAGTAGTGGAAATTTTGAGTGGTTCGGAGAACCAGCAAATACCATCTCTGACTGGCCCCACCCCCATCTCTTCTCCGCCTCCTGAGTCCCGGCTGATTGGCTGGGTCTTCTCTGGTTGCCCTGCTCAGGAGAACAGAACTGGAAAGCAGGTTAGTGGGGTGGGGAGGGAATGAGATTTTGCAGTAACCTTCCCCTGCCACACCCACCAAGCCACACCCACCAAGCCANTAGTGGGGTGGGGAGGGAATGAGATTTTGCAGTAACCTTCCCCTGCCACACCCACCAAGCCACACCCACCAAGCCACACCATGCCCACAAGCCAACGCCCACAGAACTGGTAGTAAAAATTTTTGAATCCCACCACTGGGCATGACCACGGTGGCCGTGGCCTAGTTGGCCTCCTACACCATGGAGGTGGGGGCATTTTTGCCCTCCATGGGTTCTGGAGGCTTTCCTCAAGCTTCTGGGAGGGTGAAAACAGCCTCCCTGGGCTCCAGAAGTTTGGGAAGGCCAGAAATGGGCCCATTTCCAGCCTTTCCAAACTTCCGAGAGGCCCATTTTTTGCCCTCCTCAAGCTCTGCGTGAGCCCTGCACTTACCTGCATCCAAAATGGGCTGCATGGGGATTCCTGGGAGGAGAAGGGTGGGCGGGGCCAGCCAGGAGTGGGATTTGGGGGTTTTCCAAACTGCACAGAATCTTAGCTAGGGGCTCTCCCGAACCCCTGCAAACCCCCAGCAGTCCGCTCCTGCCTCTCCTCCTCCTCTCCATTCCTCTCCTTTTCTATTCTCTGTTCTTCCTCTCCTCTCCTTCTCATTCTTGTCAACCTTACCAGGTAAACCAGACAAGAAAAACAACCAAATGAATGAATTCTACTTTATTATAAAGTTGTATTAACCAAATCTTGCATGTCCAAAAGTACAGTTCTCCCATTATCACCTTCACAGTCTGATAACTTTGGGAAGGGTCCCTCTTGAGCCTCTTGCTATACCCTCTATGCAGCTTTGGGCTGTGCTCCCTCTTAAATGACTGTTCCTGTGATGACCCAGAGTGTAACACAAATGTAACAAAATGCAAAACCTAAATAAATGTCCTTTAATGCCTCCAACTTGGCCCCACTGTTCAATAATTCTCAGTTAGAGATAAAACGTATTCAAAAATAGTTTTCAAAAGAAAGCAATGCAGTCTGAAATTAATGAGCAGAGAGAGGTGAAATTAAAAAGTAAAACAAACTATGATGAAGGAATTTCCACAACGGAGCAGGATAAGTAATTACCAAACTCGAGGAGATAACAAGGACAGTCTGTTGGAGGGACACCAACTAAGATATCTTCAGCCCAAAATAACACGCACTTTGCTTCTTGCATCGCTATGTTGTAACCATCTCTCTTATATACTATTTTCCCCAGCTGCAACCAATGAGGGAGATCATGGCCACTTCCTCTCTCATAAGCCAAGTTGTTGCCTTCTCCATTCCTCCTGCATGTCCTAGGATGAAGAGGGGATGGGCCTGGTTCTTCCTCTGACTGCTCAGATGACCTCTGCCCTTCCCCAGCCTCCTCCACAACCTCAGGAGCCACACCTCCACTCCCTGTCAGCTGTTCTTCCTCTCCCTCAGAGTCTGACTAACAAGGGCATGACAATTCCCTATGCAGCATCTCTGACCCCTGGTCTCCCAAGATCATCCCCATATACCATTACAATGTTAGACAACTAACTCAACTCTGTACTGTGCTTTTTTATAACATTTTATTTGTGATGTGTCATTTCACCCACTCCTATGGCCATCTAGTTTGCCATGAGACTCTGGAAGCTAAAAGAGAGTGAAAACATCAAAGTATAACAAAGAACAATACAGCCTATTGTGCCAGAAACAACTCACACCTATTGAAATGTACTCACAAAACACCCTGGCTCAGTTGGTGGAAGAACCAAGACTTCAAGGGCTTCATGAAGTAGAGTTTTGTAGAAAGCATGCTGTTCCTTTGCCAACAGTGGAATATGCTTCAATTTTCACCCAGTTCATTTCTCTCTACAGGTAGTCCTTGATGATCGCCATTCATTTAGTGACTGTTCAAAGTTACAGGAGCATTGAAAAAAGTGATATCAGCATCCCCACGGTCACAAATTCAAATGCCTGGCAACTGGCATGTATCTATGACAATTGCAGTGTCCCGGGGTCATGTGATCCCCTATTGTGACCTTCTGACAAGCAAGGTCAATGGGGAAGCCTGATTCACTGAACAACCATGTTGCTAACTGAATAACAAAGCTCAAACTGCCCAAGGAGCTGCTGATCCAGTTCTCCAGGGGAATTATTGAATCTGTCATCTGCACCTCTATAACGGTCTGGTTTGGTTCTGCAACCCAACAGGACAGACACAGACTTCAGAGGATAATTAGGACTGCAGAAAAAACAATTGCTACCAACCTCCCTTCAATTGAGGATCTGTATACTGCCCGAGTCAAAAACAGAGCTGTGAAAATATTTACAGACCCCTCACATCCTGGATATAAACTGTTTCAACTCCTTCCCTCAAAACGACGCTATAGAGCATTGAACACCAGAACAACTGGACACAAGGATTGTTTTTTCCCGAACGCCATCACTCTGCTAAACAAATAATTCCCTCAACACTGTCCAACTATTTACAAAGTCTGCACTACTATTACTATTAATCTTCTCATTACTCCTTATCACCCCTTCCCTCCCACTTGTGACTGTATGACTGTAACTTTGTTGCTTGTATCCCTATGATCTATATTGATTGTTTCTTAGTATGATTTGATTGCTTATTGTACCCTATGTCTAATATTAAGTGTTGTACCTTCTGATTCTTGACTCTTGATAAATTTATCTTTTCTTTTATGTATACTGAGAGTATTTACACCAAGACAAATTCCTTGTGTGTCCAACCACACTTGGCAACTGTGGCAAGAAATGTTGTACAATGGGGCAAAAGTCATTTAACAACTCTTATGCTGGGCAACATAAATTCTGAGCTCAATTGTGGTCATAAGCTGAGGACCATCTGTGTGTCATGCTGCTTTCCTCAACTTGACATCTTGTCAGAGATGTTGCAATGAACTTCTTGAATTCGCAGCCCAGATGACCAACAGGGTTTGAAGCTGAGATCCAATGTAACTGATGGACAATGGGCTTCAGAAGGTTGATATATAGTAAGAACTCATTAAAGTTCATTTGGAGGTAAGAACTGAAGTTTTTTCTTCTGTTCCTCCTCTCCTCTGTGCCTTCTCTCCACTTCTCTCCTCTCCTCTGCCCCTCCCCTCCTCTCTCCTCCCCTCCCCTTCTCCCTCCTCTACTCTTCTTTCCTTTCCTCTCCTCTCTTCATCTCACCTCTCCTCTCCTTCTCATTATTATCAACACGATTAGATATATCAGACAATAAACATAATCAAAGAAACTACTTCTATTTTATTGTAAAGTTACATTAACAGAATCTTGCAAATCCAAAAGTTAAATTAAAAATAATAAAAAAGCTAAACAGCAGCTTTCTGATATGATGAAAATGAAATTGAAGAATATCTACAACATTAGAATGAGAAACAACTCCTTGAACATTTTCTCTCCGGGGCCTACTAAGAACAATTAAGTTGGTCCAGTCTTCAACTGAAAGAAAAATGCATTAAACATGAAGAACACCACAGATGGAAAGACTTCTATTCATTTGGCTCTTTAATCTCCTTATGCTGTAATTTTAAGGGAAGAAAAGCCATTAAGGTTGTTCAGCAATCAGCCAGTCACACATCTTCATGGCAAAAGATCAAGCATTCATGACAAAAAGTTCCAAAGAGGCACCTTTCTTCTGTTCCCACTTCTCTCTTGCTTCTGAATTATTCAGACAATATGGTTTCTCAGTTGTTGGTCTTTTAGTTGGGAAGCTATCGACATTCCTAAATTCTGTATTTAGGTATGTTGATTCTGGGCCAAGAATGAGACATCTAGGCTAAAGTACCTTGGTAGGAGAACTTCTAAACAGTAGGAAATAGGACAAATTACCAAATGGGACTGAAAAAATATGGGGAGTGGGCCCCAAAGGTGCTTTTTCAAAAGGCAATTGGACTTTGTTTTTCCTTGAAGATGTTTCACTTCTCACCCAAAAAGCTTCCTCAGTTCTTCAGTATGGTCAGAACTGAAGAAACTTCTTGGATGAGAAGTCAAACATCTTCAAGAAAAAACAAAGTCCAGTTGCCTTTTGGAAAAATGCACTTTGGGGCAACCATGACCTGGATGACTGAGAATATCCATAGACATAGAGAGTGAGCTATTTCCTGCATTTCTATTTTCCTTGTCTACCTTTCAGCCATATCTTATGGTCCAGAGTGAGGATGCTGAAAAACACATTTCATTCTGGGTTGCTTTGTTGGTTTGTTTTTCATTTGGACAAGACATTTATCAAGCCCAGGTTGTTGTTACTATCATTATCAGGGGAATAATTATCAGGCTACATGCATTCAAATCTTCTTTTGATATCAAAAGAATTTTGATATTTTTAGCTTTTTTGACTTTCAAAAGTACAATGTGATTACAGTGATCATCAGCTTGTAGGAGATGACCAGGCTGAAACTGAGGGAGGCATCAAATGAGTTATCAGTCTTGAGTTCTTTGCTCCCACAAGAGATCCAAGTCCACCCTCCCAAATTCCATTGACTCTTATCTACCACCAATTTGCTTTGACCGTTAGTCATTCACATTCTTGTAGAGAGCATTAGCATACAATAAACCGATATTCATTTGAACTGCCTGGACTCCTGATTTCCTGCCCTTGATACACCTCCTTGTACAGAGATTTCTTCCTTTTTCTGGCACTCAGAAACAAGTCGTGCAACCTTCACAAGAGAAAGTGGTACAGTGGGAAATAAAGAGGAAATAAGAGAAAAATAGAAATAGTCTGAAATCATTTTGATGTACAAGGGGACTTTTCTCTGAAAATTTGATTCCAGGATAGCAGAATTGCAAAGGATTGTGAACATGAATTTGCTGGAGGAAGAAACAAAAAATTGCACTTCTTGTCTTGCAAAGATGATGCCAAGACTTTTGGCATAGCAGCACAAAGATTATTCATATTTTGTGTAGCATGTCCTATGTCCTCTTCATAATTTACTTTGAGAAAATGCCAAGGCAATACATAAATCTAATTTTGAAAACTGCTGTCATACTCTTCTCATTTCCTCTCACTTTTTTCCTCCTGCCTTTGAAGGACAGGCGGGTACCATCAAGCTCTCCTAATGTCCATTTGGTTGACTTTGCCTAAAAAGCCTTTTTTATGAGGCACAAGCTGCTTCTTTTGATGGATGGCTGCAGTTGGTGGCCCAGATCTCATTTTCAGCTCAAGTTCAGAAAGACTTAATTCCCTGAACAGAGCTCTAAAAAACCCTTGTAGTATCACTGTCACATTTCCAACTCATTAGGCTAAATAGAGGAAGACAGAAAATAACCTGTTTATAAACTATCCCCTGATCTCTTTCTCTTTTTTTTTTCTTTCAGAAAATACATTTTATTTGCTGCTGAGGGACTTGCCCCAGTTTGATCTTTTGTTTCTTGTGGGCTCTTGTGTGCCTCTGGAAATTGTATGGAACAGACTGATGAGAGTCAGAAAGTAACTTTTGAGATGTTTGAAGTGAGATAACTTGTCTCAGTCACCAAAGGTCAACCCAAAGTGAAATCTCAGGATGATCTGGATTATTCCTAATGGAGGCAAGTAAAGGACGAAGAGAAAAACAATATTTGGATAAGAAAATGACCTTTGTATGTGTATGAAAAGGAGGGGACATGTGTGGAAATCTAAAAACAAACATCTAAAACAAAATTGAGGAGTAAATGAAGATGAAATACTAATGTCAGAAAAGTTTTAGACTTTTTTTATTCTTCAGTGAAAACAAGGGAAGCAGATGAGTTCCATTAGCTCTGTTGTAAGGCTGGTTCTTTCCATATTTCTCCAAAGATTATCTGATTGACAGATGGCATCTCATGATTTTAAAACTAGTGTTATCAATCCAGTTGGGCCTGAAACTAATTTGAAGAACATGTTCTTAAACATATTTATTTAATGTTATTCCTGTCAGCTTTGGAAATGTTATTCAATGCTGCCACATAGCTAGAGAAAGTGGAAGGGGGTGATTTTAATTGAGTAGCTCTTAGTGGACAAAATAGAATTATATTGTTAGTTCAAGGTCATAGAGTGTGGTGCAGGAACAAAAAGGAACTTACTTTGGGATTGGTTCATGTGATGTGATGATGAGAGAAAAGGGCATGGTTTGTAGTTTGGGATGTTGTGGGAAGCCTGGGAAACTTTTAGTTTTGAAATTCCACAGATGTGCCAGGTGCTATTCTAATAAAGGTACTTCTGAGATGATGCCTATCTTGGAGTTACTGATTGGAATGGAGGTTCCCTGGAATGTTGACATTCCCTCCTTAGAGCCTCGGGGGTGCAGTGGTTAGAGTGCGGTACTGCAGGTTACTGCTGCTGACTGCCAGCTGTCAGAAGTCTGGCAATTCACATATCACCAGGCTCAAGACTGACTCAGCATCCCATCTTTTCGAGGTCAACAAAATGAAGACCCAGATTGTTAGGGGCATGATGCTGACTCTGTAAACCGCTTAGAGGAAACTGTAAATTACTGTGAAGCAGTATACAAGTCTAAGTCAGGGGTGGGATTCAACCAGTTTGGTCCGGTTCTATAGAACCGATAGCTCTGAAGATTAGCTGACATTGAACCAGTTTGCTCCAAAGATCTTTTCTTTGGTTGGGTCTGCCTGGGCTATAGGCTGTCCTTTATTCCCTGCTAAAGCAACCCTAGTTGCTTTGTGTGGCACAGCTGAGTGCCGCTTGTCAGCAGGAGATGGTTACTGTTTGCATGAGAAGTTGTTTTACAAGTACTGAGCATGTGCATGAAGCGTGTGCATTCACGTAAAGCATGCACTCACCGAACCTGTTATTACACCAGTAGGATCCCACCCCTAGTCTAAGTGCTATTCCTATTATTCTTTTTTTCTTGGGACCCCTAGGTTTTGGATTCTGAGTCACTAATGCCATTTGACTACATTTCAACAGCCAGACAGGACTGGGTAGTTTGCATTTGAAAACTATGGAAAAAAACTCAGTGCGTGGATTAAAATGTAAAAATGTCATTTTAGCTATGAATTAACTGAGAAACAGGAAGGTTTGATAATCTAGTGGGGACAACACAGATATCTCCTAATATAGGAGTTCCCCAACCTGTGGGACACAACCCACTAGTGGGCTGTGAGGGGATTGCAACCAGGCCATGGAAATGGCCAGCAAACTCGCATGCACGCACATTCTCACATACAAAAACAGTGGGAAAGCACATGCATGCTCTATTTGCATGATCAACAAGCATGTGTGCACACAGGCTTGCTGTTTGCTCATGTGGAACCATCTCCTCTCTCCCCCTGATCCATAAAACCAGAAATGTTAGGGAACTCTATCCTAATAGGTTTGGATCTATTTTCAGCAAAAGTGAAAAAAGATAGAAATGAAATCTCAGAGGAAGAGCCTCAAGAGTCATCTCCAGCTTAGACTTTGAGCTTCTCACAGTCCATACTGATGGGCTGACTTTGCAGATTCCTCAACAGGACCAGGACAAAACTGTGAATTTTCCAGCTGTTAATCCTATCAATTACATGCCATTCAACATTTTCTGGTATTGTGGTGCTTCAGTGGAAACTTATGTGAAATTTTACTAGCATAAGGGATATCACTGTAACAGAGAAAATAACTTATTAGTTTGCCTTGAGCAAGAAGCAAATGTCATTATACATAACATAACTCACAAATCTCTTGCGTCCATAAAATGGAATAACTTCATACATATCTAAAATATACCAAGTCTGAATCTGCTCAGTTTCCAGACATAACACTTGTTTTGGTCTTTCTGCATAAGCTTAAATATTTGTTCAACTGAACTCTGAACAATCCTATTCATTTTATGTATATTAACTATCATATGATTTTTGTGAGTGACATTGTAGCCTGGAGGTAAAGATGCTCATCTCCCACTTTAAAAGTTAAGAGTTCAATCCTAGGCAGCGACAGACATTTCTTTATCAGAGAATAATATCTGCTGTGAGATAACATCTGCTGTGAACTCTGTGTAGGTATCAAGAAGGATATTTGGCCAGTAAATGTTTGGTTCCATTCAGTTTCCCCGACTCCACCCCAAATCAAGGAATTCCTAACACACACAACCTTGGGCTACTACCATGAGACTGTGAGTTCTAGCACAACCTCATCCAGGAAAGTCAGATGGGTGACTTTGAGTGAGTCTATCTCTCTCTGTCTCAGTTCATCTCACCTCACAGGGTTGTTGTTCTAGCAAATAGGAGGAGGAAGCAGAGGTGGGATTCAGCAGGTGGCGGAAATTTTGAGTAGTTCGGAGAACCAGCAAATACCAAGTCTGACTGGCCCTGCCCCCATCTATTCTCTGCCTCCTGAGTCCCAGCTGATCAGCTGAGTCCCAGCTGATCTGTTCTCCTGTGCTGAGTCCCAGCACAGGAGAACAGAGCTGGAAAGCAGGTTAGTGGGATGGGGAGGGAATGGAGATTTTGCAGTAACCTTCCCATGCCACACCCACCAAGCCACGACCATCAAGCCCTGCCCTGCCCACCAAGCCATGCTCTGCACACCAAGCCATGCCCACAGAACCGGTAGGAAAACTTTTTGAATCCCACCACTGGGAGGAAGGTGTGTTGGATATGTTCGCCACCTTGAGTTCTTTGTAAAAATAATTTAGGCAGGACACAAATAAATAAAATAGTACAATTTTGTTCCAACATCCCACATCTAAACCTTTAAATTATACAAGGACTCTAAGCTTAACTCCTGCTGACTCAACTCTGCTAATTCATTTAATGTTTTATTGCATTTTTATTGCATTTTTTTCAAAAAACAAACAAACTTCCCTTTCTTAGGAAATACATACACACACACACACACACACACACACACACATATACATACATACATACACATTAATAGAAAAAAACTCCACTATTAATTGATTGCCTGACTGTTTAGAACGATGACTGAAGCCAGAGCAGACAGATGAACTCTCATGTTAAATGTCAATCCTATAATTCAGCTTTGAAATAGAAGAGGGAGAAAAAAAATAAATTTACAGGTCTGCTTATCATGGCAATATAATGGCAATTTACCAAGCCAAGACCTTAGAATCATCTACCGGAAAGAGCTGCTGAGTCTACTTTATACTGCTTATAAAGGCTGGTATTGACAATTAATTTCTCACTGACATTCCAGAACTCTGGTCCTAAAAGAATAAGGATAATGTCAGCAGATCTAATCCAGAAAGAGTGATTGGTGTGGCAAGACCGTTGTCACCTTTCCACCCCATTCAGCAGGTGGGGTGTGGGGCCAGTAAGACCATTATAGCCAAAGCACTATGGACAGCAGATATCTGAACTCTCCATTGGTCCAGGTCTAGACTAGCATTCTTTGACATGTGAGAGCTGTAAAGCAAGAAAGTGATAACTCTTTTTCACTATTTCTCTCTAAAGGTAACATCTCCTTTGAAACAAAGTTAATTATTGGTGCCATGCCTGTATAATTTTCTTGGTCACCTTCACTTTGAGAAGCTTGCTATTTCTTTCTTCTCAGTATAATCCACAACCCTACTCATTCCTCACCCAAACATTGACCCTATATCAGCTGCCATATCATGCTTGCATTTCACAAGCATTCAGTATCAGCTGCCATGAACTCGTGTGTGTGTGTGTGTGTGTGGATGAATAGAATAGTGTCACAACTACACAACACACACATTTGAAATGAAGCAAGACATAGCCTGGACTTTATTGTAGAGTTGCCCAGCAGTAACGGATACAAAGTACTCTGGGCTATCATAGATTTTCAAAACAAGCTCACTTCATACCATGTAAAGGATTACCTTCAGCAACAAAGTTAGCAAACCTATTTATAAAACACATATATCGACTGCATGGCACACCCAGGAGAATAATTTTAGATAGGGGTGTGCAATTCACGGCATGATTTTGGAGAGCGTTTGTATGTCTTTTAGGTTCCTCTCAAGGTCTTAGCTTTGCATACCATCCCAGCACTAACAGTGCTTCTGAAAGAGCGAATGTGATGGTTGAAAGATATTTGAGATCATACATCTCTTATCAACAGCGAGAATGGGCTGAGTTACTGCCATTTGCTGAAGTAGCATAAAATAAAGCCATACACGAAAGCCCAGGATATAGTCCATTCCAAATAGTAAATGGGATAGAACTTGTTCCAATCCCTGATTTACAGTGTGATGATCAATATCCTATGAGTGTCAAAATGTGGTTGAAAAAAGTACAGGATAGGTTGGATAAAGTAAAAGAGACTCTCAATAAAACAGCACTAGAATACAAACAACAAGCAGACAAGAAAAAAAAGAGTATAAAATATTCCAATCTGGAGATTATGTTTACTTATCAACTAAACATATAAAATTACACTTAAATAGTCAAAAATTAGGATCAAAATATATTGGACCTTTCCAAATTACAAGAGTGATAAACCCCGTAACTGTAAAACTTAAACTACCACCACGGTTACACCGAATACATCCTGTGTTTCATGCTAGTTTACTGAAGCCTGTAGAACACAGTAATATACCTCAACTTGAAGAATCTGTACTAGCTAAATATGTGACACATGCTGAAATTGACAAAATAATAGATTCCCGGATACATAGAAAAGTGTTGCAATACTTAATGAGATGGAAGGGGTACCCTGAAACAGAGACAACCTGGGTAGAAGTATCAGATATATGTGCACAGATTGATAAGGCAATTTCATGTCAAATATCCAGATAAAGCTGGACCACAAGTAGAGAAATATGTAGTGATATAATATATATTGTTTTCTAGACTGGTTCCTGGTAGAGGGGGATGCCTGTCGTGACTATGCAACACACACATTTGAAACGAAGCCCTGTTGATCTGAAGAATGGCAATCCCCTTCATTGGAATAAACTCTGTATAATAATCATACGTGCAGTATATTGAAAAAGCTGTTTGGTTAAGATATGTGCATTACCCATGATACATGGGATTGAATTATAATAAGTAATCATAAATAATAGTGGTAATCAGGGGTAATAAAGGCAATCATGGGTAATAGGGAGTAATAAGGGAAAATCATTATAAATACCAAGTTCCGGGAACCTTGGGTTAGATCCGACTTTATTTTATTTACTTAGCTGTTGTCTTGGAGTCCTTGCAGAGGAAGGAATAAAAAAAAAGCTTTTGTCTTACCAAATATTGAAGTGAAGTTTGTTTTATTTTCTCCACGCATTTAGCCCAAAGAGTAGTTGAGAAATAGAATAGAATAGAATAGAATAGAATAACAGAGTTGAAAGGGATATTGGAGGTCTTCTAGTACAGGAGTTGCAACCCACAGTTCTGGAGCTGCATGTGGCTCTTTCATCCCTCTGTTGTGGCTCCCTGTCACCAGCCAGTAAAAGGAAAAAGGATGCCCGACCAATCTACTCTAGCAGTCTGTTCTCCAGATGGCCAATCAACTGCACAAGGAGCTCAATACACTCCAGAAGAAGAAACTTTTAAATCTCATTCCCCCAAAACATGACATTGGGGTGAGAAATGTTTAACTCCAGGCCATTGAATGAATATATCCATATCATTTTCCAGTGAACAAGAAATAGTCAGCTATGGGAACTTCTCGTTTGAGCCTCTTCGCAGACAGACCGAAACCACGATAGTACGCGGTTTTGAACCATGCTCACCGCTGGAGCGCTCCAAGCTGGCTGGTTTTGGGGCTAAGCCACCCTGTAGAGGTGGTGAAGAGGGGGGAGACTGCCAGCAGGGTTGAGGAGAG
>BHFT01021756.1:0-36919 GCA_004320025.1 Laticauda laticaudata
GTCGCCTGCGGGTGGTAGGAGCAGTCCTGGACTGGGTTGGAGCAGTTCAGCTGGTAGGGTGCGTGCCGAGTGCTGTGTGATCTTCTCCTTCATCACCTGTACTGGGCCTTCAGCACGGTCCGGGGTGGGTCTGCGACATAGTGATGAAGGCCTTGAGTTCAAGGGTGGTATATCACATGTGCGACCAGTCTGAGAGGAGAAGATCTGTGCTGTCTTGATGCGTGTCCCTATCTCCAGCAGGACAGTGTGGCTCCGGCCCTTCAGTCGCCTCTCTGCCTGCTTTCTGTGGAACTGGAGCTGGGGGGTGGGGGTGAGCGATTGTCTCTTGGCTGCTGCTTTTCTAGCTCCATTTAGGCAGGGGGGATCCTCCAATCCTCTGGCATGGGAGTGCAGTGTCGGGGGTCTTTGCCAGGGCGCTTCCAAAGACCACCTGCCTGGACACAGGTGAGCTGTCTCCTGACTAGAAGAGGAGTGGCATTGTCTTGGGCTGTGTCTGAGGAGGGATCTGACAGAGGGCTGCTCCTCGGGAGTGGACCTCACGCCTCCAGGAAGCTGCCCACTGGGCCCCATGACGTTGACATCTCCCAGTCAGTGAGCTTGTCAGCTGAGCAGCCTGGCTCAGATTGTCTTCAGTGGAGCTTGCATACAGTGTCTGTGCAATGCTGCTCTCTACCATCCCAGGAGGACATCTGAAAGTGAGCCCAGGCTCTCTGACCTTGTCTTCTCCACGCTGCCTGCTTCCTCTTGGTGTCGTGATAGCAGCCCTGTAGCCCTTTTCCACAGGTACTCGTTCTCCCTCAGCCATCCAGCACTTCTCCTCTGGTCCTCCGAAAGGAGTACTGTTTCCTTCTCTCCCTTCTCCTTGCCTTGCCTCTTCTCCCTCTGGCAGGGGTTCAGGGCTTCAGCTGCAGGGCTTTGAGGGCCTTGTGGCTGCCGTCCACCACGATCAGCAGCAGCAGCAGCACCGAGCCACCCAGCAGGAGAAGGCACCCAGCCAGCACCACGCAGGAGAAGCAACAGCAGAAGGACCAGCAGCACCTAGCACACCCAGCAGGAAAAGCAACAGCAGCACCACCACAGCACTCAGCACCAGCAGGAGAAGCACCAGCAGCCAAGCAAACACCAGGATCACCACCAGCAGCACTGCCAGCAGCAGCAGAAGCACCAGCAACTTCAGAGTCAGTGCCAGGGGTGGGATGGTGCTTCTCCTTCTTGCCAGGCTGGCAGGAAGTTAGTGGCACAGGCTTTCATCTTCTTCCCGACTGACGAAACAATGGCTGTTCCTTCAAGATGTCTCTGACGCAAGCAGGTCTTTCCTCTGAATTGCTGACTGCGTGCGAGCTGCATCCTTTTATATCCACGGACGGCATGACGCTCAATTCATCCTCCCCGCATGCGCTTTGCATCTCGCTAATGCATCCCGTTACCTTCCATACAATGTTGCCTTCGCTATCTTCCCCGGAACCCCTGCGGATGTTCAATCCGCTTCCATCCGCTGTCCATGCTTGCTTAGGCTTCGCTACGAACATTCGCTTGACCATACCTTGCAACTACTACCCACGTCCGTTTCCTTTCTTTGTTTTCCGTTCTGTTTTATGCCAAATTTGGTGGCACTTTTGGAGAGCGGAATACAATGATGGAGCCACCCCCGAAATTTTTGCTTGTTCCGCCTGTGTCTTTTTGCATACATTTTGCATCCGTCGGCCAGTGTGACCTAGCCTTTACAGTCAACCCTTATTGAATATTTCTGATGCAGAAATGAATGAGCATAAGAACTTCATGGTTTCCTGACCATCTGTTTATAGATACCACATGTAATGTATATAGGTGTATGTAGTGTATATAGATAGGTGTATAGGTGATTATAGGTAATTACACTGTGTATACTGTACACATGCTGTGTATCTTTATTTCTACCCACCAAAAGGCTGGTTTCCATCTAAAGCAAGTCAGGCTTTGTTTCAACCTCAACCTCAGCATCAGATCCAGAAAAGACTTCTGGTTCAGACTGCTCATCAGCCTATGTGCTAAGTGGCTCTAAGTGGCCCTACATGCACTACTCACTCAATCAGCAGACCTTGCAGCTCTCTCGCAACCAATCACAATCCTAGACAAGGATGCTCACTGTATACTGCCACCTTATGATTGTGCAATGTTTTGCAACTCAAATATGATAGTCATTATCTAAGATCATAGATGGGCTCTTAGGGGAGCCTTGTCCAATGGGGAGAATGTGGAAGTTAATGTGGAATTATTAGCCCACAGTTACTTGAGTAGCAATAGTGGCCTCTCTGATTTGCTAGATGCCTGCTGGCAAAATTGTGAGTTTGCTCTCTATATCTATATCACTCATCATGATTGACTGTTTTCTAGTATGATTTGATTGCTTATTGTACCCTATGACTATCATTAAGTGTTGTACCTGATGATTCTTGACTCTTGAGAAATGTATCTTTTCTTTTACGTACACTGAGAACACATGCACCAAGACAAATTCTTTGTGNCTCCATTCCATTATTCTATTCTATTCTATTCTATTCCATTCCATTCCACTCCACTCCCCTCCACTCCACTCCATTCCACTCCACTCCACTCCACTCCAGTCCAGTCCACTCCATTCCATTACATTCCAGTCCGCTCCACTCCACTCCATTCCACTCCATTCCATTCCATTCCATTCCATTCTATTCCATTCTATTCAATTCTATTCCACTCCACTCCACTCCATTCCATTCCATTCCATTCCATTCTATTCTATTCCACTCCACTCGACTCCACTTGACTCCACTCGACTCCACTCCACTCCATTCCATTCCATTCCAGTCCACTCCATTCCATTCCATTCCATTCCATTCCATTCCATTCCACTTCACTCCACTCCAGTTTAATCCACTCCACTCCACTCCACTCCATTCCATTCCATTCCATTCCATTCTATTCTATTCTATTCTATTCTATTCCAGTCTACTCCACTCCACTCCATTCCATTCCATCCCATTCCATCCCATTCCACTCCACTCCACTCCACTCCACTCCATTCCATTCCATTCCATTCCACTCCACTCCACTCCACTCCATTCTGTTCTATTCTATTCTATTCCAGTCCAGTCCAGTCCTGTCCACTCCATTCCATTCCATTCCACTCCACTCCACTCCACTCCACTCCATTCCAGTCCAATCCAGTCCAGTCCAGTCCACTCCATTCCAGTCCACTCCATTCCATTCCATTCCAGGCCAGTCCACTCCAGTCCAGTCCACTCCACTCCACTCCACTACACTCCAGTCCTGTTCAGTCCAGTCCACTCCATTCCATTCTATTCCATTCCATTTTATTCTATTCCAGTCCAGTCCAGTCCAGTCCAGTCCACTCCCCTCCATTCCATTCCATTCCATTCCATTCCATTCCATTCCATTCCATTCTATTCTATGATGTCAGAACATTGTTCCAAAGCAATAGTTTCCTTATGAAATGTGCACAGAACATGCAAAATTGCTTAAGCCATCTGAGCTTAGATACAAAATTTATAGCATTTGCTTTCACATATAATAAGACATGCCATATATACATGGTGTGCAATATTGTTCATTTTAATGTGCTCTAACAAGACATGCTTCTTAGTAATTTTGTACCTGCTTCAGTGGAAAATGATATCAACTGTTGTTGCTGCAGACAGCTTATTTTCTTCTGGAGGAAAAAAAAGTTGACAGGTTCTGCTTAGCTGGCTAAGCAGAATGGACAACTTATTCCTCTGTCCTTTGGAAAAATGTGTTGTCTTTCTTTCCGATGTGTAAGGAGAAAAAGGGGCCTGGACAATTCAATATACTGTACTTTACTGCCCTGCCAGGCTTATAAATCATTTGTTCAAAAGATATTTAAAAGATTGTTTGTGAGCTGTATGCTGGTCAAAAATAATAGGAAAAAAAGAAATATTGTAACAATCATTTGAATTATTCTAAATTTGCCTTTGATTTTTCCATGGGCCATCACACTTGAAAAAAAAATTAAGTTATAAATAATAGATAAAAAAACCTTCCATATTTTATTTCAGCATGTATGATCTTCACAAATGTTTCTTGGCATGCATAAGTTGTCTTCCATAATGGGGGAACCATGGATTCAAATACAGCCATTTGTTTCTGAATAGATTTGGATCTAGTGAACATGTGCATCTTAAATTGAGACACAAATCCTTTTATATTGCTAAATTAGAATGATACCTATCAGTTCTTGAGCCAATGAAAATTGGCTCAAGAGCTGATAGGTATCATTCTAATTTAGAAATGAAAATTGTGCTGTCCCCTTTGCCAATTTCTGCTGATGAATGATGTTGCCCTTCCTTAAAAGGTAAAGGTTCACCTCACACAAACATGCTGGTCGTTTCTGGCTGTAGGGGTTGGTGCTCATCTCCATTAAAGTGAAGAGCTAGCGCTGTCTGAAGACATCTCCGTGGTCATGTGGCCAGCATGACTAAATGCCAAAGGCGCATGGAACGCTGTTACCTTTCCACCAAAGTGTTCCCTATTTTTCTACATGCTTTTGAATTGCTAGGTTATCAGAAGCTGGGGATAAGTAACAGGAGCTCACTCCATTACAGAGTTTGGATTCGAACCTCCAAACTACCAACCTTTCTGATCAACAAGCTCAGCATTTTAGCCACTGAGCCACCACGTCCCTTATTTATTACGGGCCAAATTCAAGAAAGGGATTGGTGAATTTCCCTTGCTCCATTTCCTCTCTGCCAAGTGTCAGCAATTAAGCATTGACTTTCACTGATGTGGAGTTTGTAAAACAGAAGAGAAGTTGAGGCAGATGCTTACAATGGCAGGTTGAGTGACCTATCAAGTGGCAAACAGTAGCCAATTGAATTAATGGGCAAACATAAGGAATTACATAAGGAATTACTCCCACTGCTACTATTCAGCACAGCCCTTCCTTCATGCCTGTTGTCTGTCTAGCTAATTCTGAACACAGTCACTGTGTTTTAGCTTTGAGAGAAAGCTTAAACTGTGTCCTTAAAAAAAAAAACACCAAAATCCCAATTGAAGCTAACATGCGTGTGTAAGGCAGAGAGTTAGAGAGCAATCAATAATAAGTGTGTTCAATTGTTGAGTGCATTGTAAGTGTTCAAAAAGCCCAGGCTAAATTTCTTATGGCTATATTGAAATGATACCTACCAGCTCATCCCTCTGACCTCACAGTTGGCAGCATATGGAAATAACCAGAAAATAGCTATGGAGAAGGTCTTGAGAAATCATGCAGCTGTGGTTACCTACCCATAGCACCAAACATAATGACTACTGACACCTAATGCAATTCATGTCCAGAGACTGGAGGGAAGGGGATCTGCCCAATGGTGGAATTCAATTTTTTTTTTTACTATCAGTTCTGTAGGTGTGGCTTGGTGGGCATGGCAGTGGAGGGATACTGCAAAGTCTCCATTCCCACCCCATTCCTGGGGGAAGATTGCTGCAAAATCCCATTCTCTTCCCACCTTACTAACCTGCTTTCCAGCTTCGTTCTCCTGTGCAGGGCAACAAAAGAAGACCCAGCCAATCAGCTGGAACTCAGGAGGGAAAGAATAGATGGAGGTGAAACCAGTCAGAGGTGATATTTGCCAGTTTTCTGAACTACTCAAAATTTCTGCTTCGGTTCTCCAGAAGTGGTCAGAACCTGCTGAATACCACCTCTGGACCTGCTTAGTAAAGGTCTAAAGCAGTCAATAGGAATTGGTTAGATTCAGATATCTGGCTACATAAGCAGCCAGGTTGTCACTGAAGTGTTCCAGTTTATATCTATAGCCAAATTATGTTACATGTTAGGAAAACACTGCTTTAAACCAGAAACAGTGAAGAATGACTTCAAGTTACCTCTGAAGATTCTACATCTGGTGTACGTTTATGCTTTGGATAAGGTGGAAGAGTCCACAATTTGTTTTTACACACCCTACTAAATTCCTCTACATTTTGGGACCTAAGAAAATGAGCATTGCCTGCTTGGGTTTTATATGCTGCAGAACAATTCTGTAAAAGAGTTAGACTTTTTTTTAATCTGTTGACTTTGTTTGGAAATCTTTCAGCTTGTCAGGAGTATTCCACAAAATATTGTCTTTATGGCTGAGCTAATCACAACACATCAAATTATCAGTAGGCAAACTGTTGTTGTTTATATTGCTCCTTCATCTAGAGTTCTGGAATACACTTTTATTCCCCAACATAATTATGTCATCTTGGAGACAAAATGAACATCTTCAAATAAAGCACATTTTACTTTTTAATACATATTGAGATTGGATGCATCCCTGGAAATAAAATGGATTATGAAGGCTCTTTTCTCATTTTCTTTCTTTTAAATCAATCATCAATTTCCCATGTAACTTCATTTTTGATTTAAAAAGTTGATTAAAAGAATATTTATTAAAAAAAAAGGTAATTGGAGCAAAGAGCCTCTGGATACCAAGGAGAAATCAGTCAATTGCAAGGAACTATATAGCCCCTGAACGTTCACTCAAAATCTGATGCCCAATGAAATGTTAATATTCCTATAGTCCTCATTTAGATAATCTGAGAACTTTATACTTTAAAAATCATCTCCTCGTTTAATTTTCTAATAATACAAGCTTGTAGGTAATAGATTTTTTAAAATAAGAATAGATAATAAAAAATGAAGAAATTGCATTCGCATGATTGAAAGATCTGACTCATAGTTTCCCAAGGAGAAATGTATAAAAGTGATATTTTTTTCCTGAGTGGTAAATCCAAAGGTAATACTAAAGCATTGATAAAGAACCAGAAAAATCAAATTTGCATGTACATATCCTCCCAAAACTTTGGTTAAAGTTATCCAAGTTGCTCCAAATTTGCAGATGAATTTGCAATTATATTCCTCTGGCCAGGTCAACTTTCTGGTCTCTTGAATCCCATTTAAAATCAACTATGTTTCCTGGTTCAAGGAGAAAAAAAACATTTATCAGCATTGCAGTATTTAGTTTTTGACCATATGTGAGTGTATGTGTGGATATAAGTGTGGGACAATTCAGTGGAATCATAAGAATTTCTAAACTGATATTTGATTTCAGTGTTACAAGTGGAATCTACTGAAAGCAAATAGAATCCCCCAAACAGCGAATAATCTGATTTTGTGTTTGTTCTATATTAACATACTTGAAATACCCTTTTCTGATTGGTCCACAAATACAACAATAAGATTGGTTCTTCAAGAGATGGTGATTGGTTAACAATGGCTGCCCTATGATTGGTCCACCTGAGCGGCGGGGAATTCAAGGAACCATCATTGGCCGCAAGCCGCAAGCAGCCGCTATAAAAAAGGCTGCCGCGGCTCCGCAGTCAGATTGATTCCAAGAACCGAATAAAGAGCTGAAAGTCACGCTGATCTCCAGTCTCTTTTTCCTGTGATCTAACAGTGTTAAATCCCATCAGTGGTGGGATTCAAATATTTTTACTACCGGTTCTGTGGGCATGGCTTGGTGGGTGTGGCTTGGTGGGCATGGCAGGAGAAGGATATTATAAAATCTCCATTCCCACCCCACTCCAGGGGAAGGTTACTGCAAAATCCCATTCCCTCTCCATCCCACTAACCTGCTTTCCAGCTCCCTTCTCCTGTGCAGGGCAACAAAAGACGACCCAGTCAATCAGCTGGGACTCAATGGGAGGCAGAGAATAGATGGAGGCGGGGACAGTCAGAGGTGGTATTTGCCAGTTCTCTGAACTACTCAAAATTTCTGCTACCGATTCTCCAGAACTGGGGAACCTGCTGAATACCACCTCTGAATCCCATGCAACAGATCTTTTAACAAACTCTGTAGACCTGGGTGCCCTCTGAGCTGGGTTGTTTGTGGACATTTCAGTATCCAGGTAAGTTATCTCTTCATTGAGTAAATAAATTTTTAAACTGCTTTCAGTTGTTTTTAAACATTCTCAGTTTATTTGTCTAGGAATTTCCCAAAGGTGTTTTTTTCCAGAGGTAACTGGACTTTCTGGTTTTTCTTTGAAGATGTTTCACTTCTTCTTTGAAAAAGCTTCTTGGATTAGAAGCAAAATATCTTCAAAGAAAAACGAGAAAGTCCAGTTGCCTCTGGAAAAAGCACCTTTGGGACAACCATGACCTGGATGACTAAGAATTTCCATAGACATTTATTTAAGAATGCACAGCTGAAAGTGACCCAGTATCATAAAACATAGTTCGGTAAGGATAGCTCGTGCTTGAGGATGCTTTCAATCTGTCTTTTAGAATTACTAATAAAATAGTTATGTTCTTTGTAAATCCATGTCTTTCTTATTGGTTCCTAAGATGACATTTAACATAAGACCATTTATCATTTCTGAGATCTTAATAACTTCCCACCCGCCTACAGTTATAATATTAGAAGCTCAAGGTAACATGATGAACGTGTGAAGGTCAAAATAAAAGCTACCTATTTATGTTCTGACAATTTGAGATAGAGATACTAAGTTTAGTTTTAAATATTTTTTTTAATAATGCTGCAACATTTCCAATACACTCCAATGCCTCATCTTGGATAGGTGAGGATTTGCACCACAGAATCACATGTGTTTGAGTACATGCTAGACTTTAAAAAGAAACTTGTTTCTAAAGACAGATTTTCTTACATAGGCATATCAAAATCCAAACTCTACAGAGATTTTGGTTGTTCCCCTATGATATTTCATGAGATGTCTTGTGTAGGTGGTCCTCAAATTGGGACTGGAATTTCTGTTGTTAAGCAAGGCACTTAAGTCAGTTATACCCAATTTTATGATATTTTTTTTTGCCATGATTGTTAAAGGAATCACTGCAGTTATTAAATGAGTCACAATTAAGCAAATGACAGCTTCCCCCATTGACTTTACTTGTCAGAAGCCAGTTAGGAAGGCCATACATGGGAATCACATGACAGTGGTATGCTACAACTGTCTTAAATACATGCCAGTTGCCAAGTGTCCGAATCTTGGTCACATGATGATGGAGATGCTGTAAGTGCAAGGACTGGTCATAAATCACTTTTTTTCTAGTGCTGTCGTAACTTGAAAAGACACAAAGTGAATCGTTGTTAGTCAAGGGGCAGTTGTATTATCTCCTTTTAAGCCTGTTCCTCCCCTTTCCCCTCTCCCACCTTTCTCCTTTGTCCTCCCTCTTGCATGGAATAATTGCTGAGAACATATGAGGGGGTCTTAAAAAATTAGAGTATTCACCTAGGTAGAAGTGGGGTCTCCAAATTTAATTGAGTGTGAAAAATTATCATAGTGTACCTGCTTCCCTGAAAATATGACCTACCCCAAAAGTAAGTCCTAGCTTGATTTTTTTAGCTGCGCCCACTATAAGCCCTACCCCCAAAATAAGCCCTAATTAAGATCCTGCCCCACTCCAGAGTGGATGGGTAAAAATTAAGCTAGAGTGGGGATGGGAAGGTGGAGCTGCCCTACTACCTACCTTTGGACAGTTGTAGCCAGGTCATGCACATCCCGACACCTGACTTGCCGGCCCATTTCTTCTGCAGCCGACAAGGCTGGCAAGGCTTTCCAAAGGCCTCTTTAGATCATAACAATGCTCCGGATCAATCGTTCTGTTATCTTCTGCAGAGGCCTTCAGGAAAGCCTTGCCAGCCTCAGAAAACATTTTTGAAGGCCTCTGACAGTGAAAAGAAGGATGGGGGAGAGTGAGGTTAGTCAGTGGATGACATCACCCGAAAATAAGACCTGGTGCCTTTTTTGGTGGCAAAAAAATATAGGACAGGATCTTATTTTCAGGGAATATGGTGTGTGAAACGGAGCAACATCTACTCTCGTCCTATTGCACCAGCCTTAAAAACTGTGATGATGCAATTGGTTTAATTTAGGTTTTAGGACAGGATTAAAATATTATTTGCAGTAGAGGTAGAAACAATTATCGGTGAAAACAGCAACAGGGAGGAAATCCTGATTATGTAGAAATAAATACATCTAAATTCATATCTTCAATTAAGGTGTTCAGTTTCTTACTTGTACAATTAAACTATAAAACTTTTACTTTTTTTCCAAAACCTAATTACAAAACAACAAAACAAAAATAGCAGCAGACTGTTATAATAAAGAAACTTCTAGTCTTTCCTGCAATTTTTAGATTCAGTTTGCATTGCACTTTAAAAGGAATGAATAATTTTCTGAAATATTCAGGAATATATATATATGTGTATATTATAGATGTTGATGTTGTTGTGTTTAGCACACTATATGTGTGTATATATATAATATATAATATATATATTATATATAATATATATATATATATATATATAGTATATATATGTTGTGTGTTTTTTTTAAAGCTTTCGCAAGATATTACAGTGTGTGCTGTGTCAGTCAACTTCGGGTATTATCCCACGTCATTGTAGTGCTTTCAAAGTTGTTAGCACGTTTCAGCAGAATCGTCATTCTGCCATCAGTCAGGCTTCTGGTATATCAAGCAAAACATATTATTAATATATATATATATATATATATTATGTATATATATATAATATATATATATATATATATATATATTTATGTTTTTTTAAGCTCTCGCGGGTACTTACATTTGTGCTGTTTTAGCTTCCTTCGGGTATTATCCCTCATTGTACGTCTGTTAAAGTTGTTAGCAACGTTTCAGCAGAAATCTTCATCCTGCCATCATCAGGCTTCTGTATGGAAGGCTTCCATACAGAAGTCTGATGATGGCAGATTGAGATTCTGCTAGAAACGTTGCTACAACTGTTAAAGCACAACATTAAGTACCGCGAAAGCTTAAAAAACATTAATATATATATATATAATTATATATATATATTATATATATATTATTATACAATCATCATATTATTACTACCACAATAATACTATATCTAATCACATAATATGAACAGCATATTATATATATATATTAAAAGCTGAACAGCACACATGTAAGTACCGTCCGAAAAGCTGAAAAAAACAAATATATAATAGGCTTCCTTCGGTATTACCCCACGTCATTGTAGTGCTGTTAAGTTGTAGCACGTTTCAGCAGAATCTCATATCTGCCATCATTCAGGGCTTCTGTATGAAGTTGTACTCACAGTTCCTCTCTATTCAAATTTGAAGGCTTGGTCTATTCAGATTGGCTATTAGCCTGGGGTCTTGTGTTCATTGGACTTGGAGTTTTGATTGATTGGTGCTTTTCTGGTTTCTTCTGTCTGTTTTGTGGCTTGATTGGCTGCAACGACTCTGTTTTTGTGTTGGAGCTTTCAATGCAGCTTGGCTCCGTGTGAAAGGCAGCTTCGTCTTTCAGTCAGCAAGCTGCTATTCACATGTAGCAAGCTGGGGTGTTCACCTGGGCCCTGGTGGCGGGGGTGTTGAGTTGGAGCTATCAGAGGGAGTCTGTTGTGCGCCAGGTGTTTGCCTGGCCTGTGGTGTTGGAGATTTTCTATTTGAGAGTGCAGGCTTCCAAATGAATGACAGTCTGCTGGACATCATTCTCTGCTATTCACTGCTGTCAGGTCTTTTTCAATCTCTATGGCTTCTCTTGACTGATATCTGTGGCTGGAGTTTTTCTATAGTGGCGTAGGGTTTTAGTTGCCATTGAAGTTTGATGTTCGTGACCTGGTGGTTTTTATGTGTTTCGGACTAGTGAGGAGGTTGGTTCAGCTTTTTACTGCTATTTTTTTGTGTTCATCTAGGCGTGTACTTATTCTTCTATTGGTCTGTCCAATGTATGTGGCGGGCATGTTGTACAGGGAATTTCGTATATGCCTTGGTTTTTCCAGGTTCAATTTTGTCTTTGGGGGTTCCTCAGGATGCTGCTATTTTTTTGTCTGTTTTGAAGTGCATCTTGAATGTGATACCTGTGTAGTATTTTACTGAATTTATCTGTAGTACCTCTTATCGATAGGGCAGGACAGCGTTCCATAGGTCTGTTGGTTCTTCTAGCCTCTTCATGTCCTTGGTGTGTTTTTGTGGATCAAGCTGGTGATTTTTGTTTTGTGGTGGAAGCCATTGGCTGTTCTACTTCAGTCAGGGTGCATAGTTCAGTCTTTATATGCTGTTCTTATCTGGGTCAGATATGCTGCACTAATCTTCTGTTAGTTTTCCTCTATGTATGTGGTGGGCAGGTAGTGCAAGGGATTTCATATACTCTTGGTTCTTCTAACTCAATTTTGTCTTTAGGATGGTGGATGATTTTTCTGTTTGTGCAGAAGCTTTTTAATTTGGGTTTTTTGTGGAGGATTTGCTGATTTTGTCTGTTAAGTGGCCTTTTTATGTTTGGGAGGAGGGCTTTGCCATTTCTCTTGTCCTCTGTCTTGGTTTTTGGTTTGGGGTTTCTTTTTGGATTAGGGTGGGTGATCTTCCCTTTTTGGAATCCATTAGGCGGTAAGTACATTAGTGAGAGTGTGTAGTTCGGTTTTTGTTTTAAGTGTTGTTCATCGTCTAAGCATTTGTTCTGGAGATGGTGTCTTTGGCTTACGGAAATTGTCTGTGCTGGGTGGTGGTGTGAGAGTGCACGTAGGTAAGCAGTTTGGGTAGTGTTTTCCTTGCTTGTAGATGGTGTTTGTCCTGCATCTCACACCACCACCATGACAGATCAATTCCGTTCCAAGCACTCATCTCCAGAAAGCAAAAATTGCTTAGCCGATGAAAACACTTAGAAACTGAATTACACACTCTCACTAATGTACTGAAGACAAATCGGTTAGTAAAACCAAGGGCATATACGAAATCCCTTTTGCACCTGCCTGCCCCAACCACATTTAATAGGACAACTACAGAATAATAAGTGCACGCATTGAAAGAACACAAGAACTCAATCAAAAAAAGAAAACTGACCTCTTCCCCTGGTCCAACCCTCAAGCCACAGGACATTGAAAATTGACTTTAAAAATACCAGAACTATCGCCAAACGACATTTTCAACAAACAGGAATATATCAGAGAAGCCATTAGAGATAGAAAAACGCCCAACACAGCATGTAATTAAACGAGGAGGTTGATCACTGAGTTAGACCTATCCTCATCGTTCCGGCAAAATCCTCTGCCGAAGTGTATTCATGCTAGAGTACCTTAACATGATCAGCTCGTCACACCTCCAGTGCATCCACTCGACAGGGGCGCACGCATCGACAATGACTGCTCTACATACACACCCAACAACTTCCACGTTTCGAAAAAAAAACACGTCACACACCCACATCAGTAAAGATGAGACATGACTTCATGGAACCAGAAGCCGTTTATCTGGCAGCTGCACTACCTAACTCCACTTTCAAACCCCTCTGACCCATACATGAAGCGGAACTGGACATCCCACCATGAAGACATGTGGCATCGAGCACATAGACGCAAAAGCCATAACAACAAGACACCAGCGCTCACCAGCTCAAAAGTCCGCACTCCCAGCAACACGACTAACCTTGAGCCAAACCACCCCCACCTAAACAGAGGAAACACACCCCACCAAATCAGAACACGCCAAACCCCACCACACCCAATCAAGTCACACACCCCACTAGCAGTTCTTAAAAGGAAGAAGCAGCCTGGCCAACGCCACATTACTTCTGATGCGAGCACAGAGCTGAAGGAAAACTAAGGCCTGAAGAGGGTTGATTTTAGAATTGAGACTTCATCGATAATAGTTGCCTAACGATACTTCCATATTCTACTGTGGAGAAAAGAACCCGAAATAACCAAAGAATCCACATATATATATATTATATTTTTATTATTATATTTAATTATATTTATATATATATATCATATATATATATATGTGGGGTTTAATGTGTGTGTGTGGTGTGTGTGCTGTAAGCACCCTGGAAAAGCTTGTGTGTGTGTGTGTTGTGTGTGTCGTGTGTGTGTGTTGTACGTACCTATTAGGTCTGTGTGACCTATATGTGTGTGTGTGTGTGTATTTACGTGCACACACACACACATCTATACATACATACAATGTCATATTTCAGGATCCCAGATTTTATTGGTTACTAAAGTGATTGGCACCATAATCCTCTGTCCATCTTACTCTATATTGCCATAGTAATGGCAGACCACCGGGCTATAAAAGGCTTGCTTATTCTGGCATGAGGCAGAGAAAATACACAACCACATAATTTATTAAAGAGGCAGACAACTTTTTGTGGAAAGGAGTCATACTTTTTGAAAGATACAATGTTCTGGGCATTGTGATTTTCAGCCATTCTTAAAAAGAAAACCATTTCAAGGGATTTAGGATATTTTTCATGTTCATAAAAGTGTTATGTATGTCAGGTTATGAGCACATCTATCTAATTTACTTTCAAGTCCAAGATTACCAGGAAACACCTAATGCAATCTTGTCATTTTCTATCATTTTTTATGGCATAATCATGGAAATTCTGGAAGCAAGGCAAAGTATGGTGGTGGCAAACATGTAGAATACACATCAAATTATGTACTCTTGATCTCTGGAAAGACTTGCAAGCTCACCAAAGAGACGACGACATGATGTTAATTTCTTGTTTACTACCTTCCATAACATTGCCCTGAAAATAGGAGATTTTATGTCTATGCTTTTCTGATGGATGGTTCATTTCCCATTAACTATAGGCTTTTAAATGATTTAATGCTGTAGAAGTGTGGAAAGCTATTAAATGGTCTGCTCTTACAAATTAATGGGCTCTAATGAATTATTGAAGACACAAGCATTTTCTGGCTGACGTGACTGGCACTCCTCTCGAACATCTTATTGATTTCTGAAATTGAGAGTTTCTTGGAATTTGATATAATCACCCAGAAATGACTATTTGCTGAGATAATTGGAAGATATTTTAAACACAGGAAAAATCTGGGCTCTTATCAGTGATGTACGTAGAGCAGACATTTTGATTAGCTAAGGATTCTTCCTCACAGTCACATTAAAGTGCTTTCTTCCAGTTCTTGAGGGAGCAGAAAAGTTTGATAACATATTTACATTGTCCTTATTACTTTGGTAACCTTTATCTTTACTCAGGAACAAGGCAATGGAATGGCACTGTCCCTACAATTTTAATATGGGACAATGAAAAGAAAGTGATTGAATGATTTCTTGGTCATTCGTCCAATAGGAATCTATTGAACCATATCTTTCAAAAATCCTGAAGAATGATAACCAGGATCAAACTTCCTTCCTTCCTTCCTTCCTTCCTTCCTTCCTTCCTTCCTTCCTTCCTTCCTTCCTTCCTTCCTTCTTTCCTTCCTTCCTTCCTTTCCAAGTCATGGACCTGCACTTTCCTTACTAGCAATCATGCTTCTTCAGCAAGATATGTAGGGAATCCCTATGTATAAATAGTAATACTCTTTTACTAGGAGGTTTTAACTTCAGATTGTTCTATTCCATCCAGATCGTTTCATCTCATGATGGCCATGACATCTGATCTGAGATAGGAAAAATTTTTTTTGATATCATCAAGAGCATTGAAGATATTGTTCCCTGAACTGTTGAATGACTTGTCCTAACAGATTCATGTCAAAAGGGGTGGGAGTATTTGAGGCTCACCACAGGTGAATAAGGCCTAATCTTCCTTCCCCGTGACCATTGACTGAAATCACTGACTGAAGTGCTAAACTGCTAAAATACAGTGTCTCCAATCCTTAACTCCTGCAGGCAGTCCAGAAGGATATTATGACTGATGGTATTGAAAATTCTGATAAAATTCACTCCCCCATTTGATCCTAATAATGATGATCCACCAGAGTGACCACTGTTGCCCCAGTCGCTTCTCCAGGCCTGAAACCTGTTCATTTCAACAACTGTTTGCAAAGAGGGAAGGCTGGACAGTGGAGACGAGTTGTCAGAAATGAATGGCTCCAAGGAGGATGTGTTTGGAAGAAAGCAGACGATGGCTCTAGCAAAGTAATGTCCTAAAAAGAAGTGACAGTCTCTCAGATCTCAATATATATGCTCTGAAATAATGGCATGTGTTAAGTCCATGTGAGATACAAGCATACTATAGAAATACTATGTCTCTAGCATATTAGAGTTCACAGACCCAAAGAAATTCCAGATAATTTATCTTCAGCTATTGCTTCCATCATCCCATTGGATTTTACCTGTTGTTGTGACCCAACCTTTGCAAGTAATGATAAGCCACTTACTCATGAGTAAAACAAGCTCCTTTTTTAAAACAGGGAATAACAGTCTTTTATTCATGTGGATAAACAAAAACCAAAGTTAATTAGATTCAACAAGCCTAGTTCTGGCCAAGGAATCTGAATTGCTTGCTGTATACCAGACAATGAATGGTTGTCTGTGATAACTGGCCACTCCTAAACCCTTACTATTTATTTCCCAGCCAGGGGGAGGAAGGCTGTATAGCGTCTATGTCTGCTTTTTCCTGAGAGCTGGCTTATTGCTTTCCTTTGCTCTCCTCTCCTCTCTACACATACATGCATCTGAAATGGGCCCCCTCTGTTGCTCTCCCTCACTCAGCTCAAGCCCAGCTGCCTCTCAAGGCAGCTACCTCTCCATCTGGGGGAGGATGGAAACCCTGGCTCTTTTCCTTTCTTTGATGCCGTTTCCTTATCAGAGCTTTCCAGTCTCAGAAGGCTCTCCCTCAAATCAATCTCCCTCTTGTCTGACTCTGCTGCTAGCTCTGCTAGCAGCCGGTGGGCCACAACATCTGTGTAGAGTTAACACTCCAATGAATCTGATTAACTTTGTTATAACATATTTTGCAATGATTAGAGCATCTCGGGAAGAGAATGAGAACTAAGGCCACATTTCAAAAGATAGTTCCTGGTATTTCTACATAAAGGAACAGTGAAGCATATGGAGTTCAGATTAAATTAACATTGTTCAGGACTGTGTGATTTCATAATTGTTACTGTTCATTACTGGTTCCATATTTGGAATCTAATTTGAGCTTGGAAGTGGGAAGTGGGAAACATAACTCCCTGTTGCTCTTTCTCATTTTCAGAATTGCACAAGTGATATAACTGCCACTTATTTATTTGGATGCGTATGCATAACAGTCATTCTGTTTTGCTGAATTATATTAAAAAAGGATATTTGTGATTACAGAGGAATTAGTCACATGTCATAATCCAGAACAATTTTCGTACTAGTGTCCTATTTCAGCCACCTTAGTTGTAAAAGATCTCTGGCTGAAACCTTGGAATGCTCTTTCTATTAGAGTAGAATCTAATTCATTGAAGGCATTTCATACATAGTTAATTAATTTTAAAAATGCTTACAGGGTAGTAAGCTACAGGGTAGCAAAATGACAATAGTCTGAAACAGTTGTAAATCTATAAAAGACATTCTGTTGCAATGGCACCTTCTTCTATAGAGCTTATTAAGATGCATTTTCACATATAGAAAAGTAAATTTCAAATATGGAGGTGACAAACTTGATGTTATCTATGTAATTACAGTTTGCCTGCATGGAAATATTGTTCGATTTTCAATACAGTGGTATGAGAGAGAGAGAGAGAGAGGGAGGGAGGGAGGGAGAGAGGGAGGGAGGGAGGGAGGGAGGGNGGAGGGAGGGAGGGAGAGAGGGAGGGAGGGAGGGAGGGAGGGAGGGAGAGAGTTAATGATGGGTATGAAGACAGGGCTGTACCAACAGGAATTATCATTGATTTTTTTTCCCTTCCAAGCTTGTGATTCAAAGTGTGCTAAAGTAGTATAAGGAAGACGGATGAAAAACATCTTTCTATGTGCTAATTTTGTGTTCAGAGAAATGATGGATTGACAGGGCCACAAATCTCCAGATTCAAATTCCCAATCATTGTTAATCTCTCACAGAAGAAAGTAGATTAATACTAGATTTGGGGTCTAGGAAAGCTTATGGAAAGAGTGCATGGATATGCTTTTGTGAGAATGGGAATTGAATTGAGACTTAAAGGGTCAGGGTTACAACGAAGCAGGTGTTTTTCTTGCCCACAGTAAAGAGGTGAACATAATTTCACACTCTCTTAAAATGTTATTTTGTGCAGAGCATGGAACCTGAGATTTTCTTTAAGTCATAAATTACTCAAAGCTAAAAAAAAAGTCTAACACATAACTTCAGGTCTGAATGAATTGGAAGGGAAATATTCAAATGAATAACCTGTTTAAGCAAAGGAGGATTATGAAGAAATTTTAAATTTCAGGTTTTTTGTTGTTAAATATTTAAGATAATTAAAATTATTACTGTAGTTTTTCTTATTAATGAAATTAGTACACCTAGAATCAGGAAGCAAATTGTGATCTGAGGTAAATCTTTCTGGAACCCTTTTCTGTTTTTTCCCTCTTCATTATAGATGCTCATTAGCTGTTTTAATTAAACGTTTGTCTCCATGGGTCTATGATGTTTTAATTTGACAAAAGTGCCAAAATTCACAGGGAACATGGTTCATGAAGCACATAATATAAATTACTATAACTGGATTGTAATGTACACAACAACTCATTGCTTGAAAATTGTTGTTTCTGAGTATAAACGTAAACATTTTTTGCAGAGTATCCTCAGAATATGACCACTTCTCCAATGACCATTCAGACTTGAAGTGGTGCTAACAGATAATCAGAGTTGGAAGATACCTTGTAGGTCATCTAGTCCAACCCCCCCACCCAAGCAGGAGACCTCACATCATTTCTGACAGAGGGCAGTCTAATCTCTTCTTGAAAGTCTCAAGTGATGGCACTCCCACAACTTCTGAGGGCAACTCCTGTTCCATGGGTGGATTGTTCTCACTGTCAGAAAGTTTCTCCTTATTTCTAGGTTAAATCTCTCCTTATTCAGTTTCCATCCATTATTCCTTGTCTGGCCTAAAGGAGCTTTAGAAAATAGCTTGATCCCTTCCTCCTCTCTGTGGCAGCCCCTCAAATATTGGAAGACTGCTATCATGTCTCCCCTGGTCCTTCTCTTCACTACACTAGCCATGCCCAGTTCCTGTAACCATTCCTCATATGTTTTGGTCTCCTGTCCCCTAAATGAAGGGGACATATGAAGATTCCTTGAAGTTCCAGCCATTGCAGTATCCCACCAACAGTGGTGTGATTCAAATTTTTTTACTACTGGTTCTGTGGGAGTGGCTTGGTGGGCATGGTGTGGCTTGGTGGATGTGGCAGGGGAAGGTTACTGCAAAATCCCATTCCCTCCCCATCCCACTAACCTGCTTTCCAGCTCTGTTCTCCTATACAGGGCAACAAAAGAAGACCCAGTCGATCAGCTGGGACTTGGGAGCAAATAGATGGGTGCAAACTACTTAAAATTTCTGCTACCAGTTTGCGAGAACCAGTCAGAACCTTCTGAATATCACCTCTGCCCACCAGTAACAATTCTGGATACTTAGAGACCAGACTAGATTTCTGTGTACCATTGTGGTTATACAATCATGATTTCTGATGTTCCCTAGTGGCTTCCCACAAGCAAAGTCAATGACAAAACTAGCAGGATGCTGGACATTGCATTCACATGAGTCTCTCACTTAATTATTTCCACAGTCCGCATTTAATGACAACAACTAGGACTGCAGGAATTGCCATCGCTAAGTGATACGGTCATGTGACATCACATTTTCTGTTCACATAGTGATGATAATTCCAGTCTCAAGAATTACCTATACTAATTTCGGCTGGAAATTTTAATTGTTATTGTACACAAACATTTGTACTCAGACATCGCACTGTTTAATGGATGATGGATTGTTTGTATTAAATATAAAATGAAAAATGAAAATAAAAGATGGGTTCATGAAATAATTGGGTATACTAGAACAATTAAAAAGTAAAATTTGATGCAAAAGAAGAGAATTACCTGTACTTTTAATCTAATTGCCTTATATAAAGTCATATTGATTGTAGAGGACAAGATCACTCAGCTTTTGCTCTAATGAATATATTCCCTATTGGTATCCATTTATCGATATTTCATGAGCGACCCCCTTCATGTGATTGTTGTCATCTGTGGAAGGGTTTTGTTCAAGCTTCTTAGCAGTTATTTGATTAGTTTGGTATATCTATTGTAAATCTAACTCTCGGTCTTCTTTGTTGCCCCCAAAAGATATTTGTGCAAATTTAAAAGCTGACATATACTTTCTTTTGTCCTATTTCTAAACTTTCCAGAATATAATGTGTATTTAACTAAATACATTGCCTTGAATTTTTTCAGCTTTTCCACTTCTGTTCCTTTGTAGACTTTAAAAATGATAATAATGTTTTGTGTGTATCTGTGTGTGTGTGTGTGTTTTGTTTCCTCCTGATGTTTATCCTTCAGTTATGGGAGAAAACAATGTCAGCTCTCAACGCAGTCCATGATAATGAATCCTTGTTAACTGACCTCTGGCTAGTCTATAAATTAGTTCCTAGTGCATTAGCTCACTGGAAAATGTGTCAAGGAATTAAATTAATCTCAGTGCCATGCCAGTATTGTGACACTAAGGATTATCTTCTCTTCTAAGTTAAAAATCAGCACCGTGTCACTCTAAGTAATGCCATGCTCCCAATTAAACAGTTATATTATTTGTTATAACATTAAGTAAAGATAATTTTGTTCAAAAATAAATTTATTTTTTGTTAAATTTCATGATATTTCTATGAAAAAAATTGTGAAATCCTGAAATGTCAAGCTAGGGAGGATAAACCACTGGACAATGAGAAGCTCAATTGTTCAAGCTCGTCTTATGGAACCCAGGGCCAGGAAAAAAAATGTTGTCTGTTGTTCGAAGTAGTACATTTAAAGAAGGGGAAACATTGGTCCAGCATATCAATGGAAAAGCATATATTAGTTACTGAACCAGAGGTGGTATTCAGCAGGTTCTGACCAGTTCTGGAGAACTGGTAGCAGAAATTTTGAGTAGTTTGGAGAACTGGCAAATATCACCTCTGACTGGCCCTGCCCCCATCTATTCTCAGACTCCCAAGTCCCAGCTGATCGGTTGGGTTTTCTTTTATTGCCCTGCACAGGAGAACGGAGCTGGAAAGCAGGTTAATGGGGTGGAAAAGGAAAGGGAATTTTGCAGTAACCTTCCCCCAGGAGTGGGGAGGGAATGGGGATTTTACAGTATTCTTCCCCTGCCACACCCACCAAGGCACATCCACCAAGGTACACCCACCAAGCCACACCCATAGAACCGGTAGTAAAAATTTTTGAATCCCCTCACTGAACATATGTTGTTCAAGAAGATGGGCTAAGATTAAATCCCTAACACACTGATTTTTTTTTTTAAGAAGTTTGAGAACCCGTGAACCTGATGCCATCAGCACTGTAGAACTAAAATAAATGCATCATTGCCTTGGGCAGAGAAAGTATTTTGAATTTACCATTATTGATAGTAGATTGTAGAACCAGATAGCTCTAATTCTTTCCAATTGCTCAGCAATTATTTTACTTACCATAGAATGATTGAACTCAAATGATTTATTTTATACTAATTCTTCAGTTTAGTGGGCTGGAATATTTAGCTGTAATAGTGACATCCACTATTTCTAGAAGATAGAATAATAGAGTTAAAGGGGACCTTGGAGGTCTTCTAGTCCAAACCCCTCCTTGAGCAGGAGACCCTATACCATTTTAGATAAAAGATTGTCCTATCTCTTTTAGAAAGCCTTCAGTGATGAATTAGTGACAATTTGTGAAGGCAAGTTGTTCCATTGGTTGTCGCCGTAATGAAATTTTTTCTTAGTTCTGTGTTGCTTCTCTCCTTTGTTAGTTTTCATCCATTGTTTCTCATCATGCCTTTGGAAAATAATTTGACCCCCTGTAGAAGCTCCTCAAATATAGGAACAGTGCTGTCATGTCTCCCCTAGTCCTTCTTTTCATTAGACTAGACAACGTATCCATTTCCTGTAACCATTCTAGAGAGAAAGAGCATATTTTTAGGAAGCACCTATTGAAACTCAGCTATGATATAAAGGAAAGCTTCCTAATCAGGATCGATGATTTTTGCACTGTGTTGCTTGAAAAGTTGTCTAATTAGAAAACAAATTTGTTGAAAACTGATCATGAAATACAGATTGGGAATATTTTGCCCAAATTTACCACAATTCAATTGAAATGTGTGTTCTGTACAGGTATGGAGCCTGGAATTTTGGTCATAAATAATGGTTGGTTAAAAGCTTGGGAACTGATTTGTTTATATATTACTGCATATTTGTACACACACACAAACACACACACACACACACACACACACACACACACATATATTATTGGTTATTCAGGTTTTCTCCCGCGTAAAATTGGAAGTATCTAGGCAATGTTTCGATGAAGTCTCATTCATCATCTTCAGGCTTGTTTCTTCGGCTCTGTGCTTCTTAGAGTAATGTGAGTTTGCAGCTGCTTCTTCCTTTTAACTGCTAGTGGAGGTGTGACTTGATTGGGTGGGGGCTTGACTGTGTTCTAAAAGCACAACTACAATGACGTGGGATAATACCCGAAGGTATATATATATATTTTAGGACTGTTTTTATAATAGTTTATAATAGTAATTGAGTCACTGCAATCCTTAAAGCACATAGTCATTACACAAACCCTGGGTTTTCCAAATGGGTGTCTTAAAACATCGGAACATTGCAACCAATGATAAATGTGACCTGGCTGCCAAATGCCCAAAATGTGATCAGATAACTGCACTGTGTGTGTGTGTGTGTGTGTGTGTGTGTTAATCATTACTTTGAAGAATTACCATAAGTAGGTTTTATGAAGTCCATCCTAACTTTAGTCATTAAACTGTTGATCATAAGTTGAGTACTACCTATAATTATAAAGGCTTTGTACAACAATACTTGGAGGAAATGCAATTGACAGGTTATCTAACCACCTCTCATTTTAAAAGGGGTCTTCCAGTATGTCATAATTTCCTATACCTATTGTAACCAGCAGTGATTTTCCATAGCAAGGACACTCTGCCTCACAGCACAAGCCACATGTAGTCCTGTTAAAAATGTGGCTGCAGAGCCAGAAGTCTCTAAACACTATCTTCAAATTATAGCTATGCTTAAAGTGAGAGAAAAGGGATATTAGAAATGTCTATGGAGATTCTTAATCTTCCAGGTCATGATGGTCCCAAAGGTACTTTTTCAAGAGGCACTTGAGATTTCTGGTTTCTCTCTGAAGATGGGAACTTCTTGGATGAAAAGCAAAACGACTTAAAAAAACAAACAAACAGAAATTCCAGTTGCCTCTTGATAAAGCACCTTTGGGACATTATAAATGTATCATTAGAAGCAGGGATGGGCTTCAAATATTTTAGTAAAGGGTTCTCTGCCTGGTTGCTAGGTGGGTGTGGCCTACTCGGCCTCCTGCACCACAATGGGTGGGTAGCATTTTTGCCCTCCTCGGGCTCCGGTGGCTTTCCTCAAGCCTCCAGGAGGGTGAAAACAGCCTCCCTGGGCTCTGGAGGCTCTCTGGAAGCTGGAAATGGGCTCATTTCTGGTCTTCCTAAACTCCCAGGAGGCCTGTTTTTTGCCCTCTCCAAGCCTCCATACATACCCTGCACTTACCTGCATCCAAAATGGGCCATGTGGGGACTCCGGAGAGGGGAAGGGAGTGGTGGGCGGGGCCAGCCAGGAGTGGGATTTGGGGGTTTTCCATACTGCACAGAATCTTAGCTAGGCTCTCCTGAACCCCGGCAAACCCCCAGCAGCCCAACCCTGATTAGAAGTCATGTTAGCTGTCATGCTAATTTCATTCCATTAAATTTAAATGTTGCTTTGGCCCATCTGCAGTTTTGAAATACAATCCATATATTCTTCTCCAAAGACTAATGGAAAAAGTGTTCTCACTGCTTTGCTTTCAGATGTTCTTTTCATCCTGACACCCGAGCATCATTGTCACTAGAGATGATAAAAATCTTTAGATTAATTGCAATAGAAATCTGTCTCCTATCGATGACCTATGGTTGGTGTTGTCTTGAACAAAGAGGTTGTCAAATAGCTAGGAAGATAAAATATATTGGTTGTTATTTATGTATGGTTCAGAAGTTGATCTAGTGGTGCTTCTGTCATAAGCCAGCTCCAAGTTCCACTTTATAAGGCAGCCAAAGCTTTGGATTCATTGAGTTATTTCTTTTTAGGATGTTTGTTTTCAATAAAGCTTTCTTCTTTGCAGTGATATGGTTTTCAAATATATGAAAGAGACTATGAAAAATGTCAGCTTCCTCCTTTATACCAAATCATACAAACACAAGTGGAAAAAGGTCATGGCATGAAATAGAGTAGCAAGGAATTTATTATTAGTCTAAAGGAAATATTTCCTCAGAAAAGCAGCCTGTGTAATTTACTGCAGAAGGAAGTCACTGCAGTAATTCTTTGGCAAGTTTTGAAAATAGGCTGAATAATTTTATGACCATTAATAAATGCCTGGGGGATATATATGCTTAAGCAGGGTTATAGATGGCCCAAAGTTTTATTTCATGTTTTTAAGTTCTTGGCTATAGGAAGAATTTATACCAGCTAGATATAATTCACTTTATATTATTAGGATTACTGGGTTTTCATTCTTCAGACCTGTTAATTAGATAACTTATACCAAAGGTGTCAGCCTTCAAGATCTTCTACTATCGCTTTGCATTTTCGGCTGTCATAAGAAACGGAGGGGAGGGGAGGTAGGGACAAGTCTGGGAAATGAGCTGGAGGTGTTACATTCTTCTGTTGTGTAAAAGTGGGGGGGAGCATTACAATAGATGTTAGGTCTTCTATTGTCTCGGCTTAGTTCTTTCTTTTTCTCTGTGGCAAGCTGCAACGCCGTTATACTAAGAAGATGGCCAAGGTCAAACGGGACAGAGGCCTGCAATCATCTACCTGAAGATGCCACAATGATCAATATTGCACACTTCTAATTGGAAGTTTCATCTGAACTATGGGGGTGGGAATACTTTCTCAGGTGCTTGATGTATATGTGAATTGCGCCGCGCTAATTTACTCAGGATTTCAGAATTCTTTGGTTGACATTTAACCAGACTTCGACTTTCACCAGTAAGAAGAGTATCTCTTTCTTCTAAACTAAAGGAAAGTCCCCCTTAAAGTGATGTCTTTCCTGATTGTTTGAATGAGCTGCCGACTGACAGTTTTATTCTGAAGTCTGCTCTAGCGCCAAGCCACCGCGAGTGGGCGGGGGAAATACACGCCCACGGCAATGTTCTTCGAGGGGCCTGGACAATCCATTGTCATCGTCAACTAGTGAGGCAGAACACCGTGGGAGTCCATTGGAGGGCAAGCATTCCTGCTGGCTGGTACAGCGGAAGCCCAATCGCGCAATCAAGACAAAGAGTAACTCAGTCTGAAGAGGATCCAGCTGTGTACCCAGGATGGTCGGTGGGGGTTGGTTGAAAGATCTGGAAGAAGGGAACCGGCCCCCGCGGGAGTCACAACACCGCGCGCGGCGTGTGAAGAGAGCCATCGGCAAAGTGAAGAAAAGAGAGAAACTCTCTCACTGAATCGAAGCCAGAAACTCCTCGATGAAAGCCTTTGAACAACTCCAAGCTGCACAGAAGTATGAAAGGGGAAGGGGAAGTTAGCCACCTACGAAGAGAGTAAACCGAGAGCCCCTCTCCCATAAACAACCCGATCCGCAGGGCAACGCAAGCCCCCGGGACCTCATGGGAGGGTGATTCGCCTAGAAGGTGTAGAGCTCCTAAGCTTCCTCGCGTTAGTAAGTTAAGGATATAGGGGGAGATCCAAAGCCTTTGGAATTTTTCCTAGCCAAGTTTGGAAGCTATAGTTGGAAGAATAGCGGGGAGGATTTTCCCTCAGAGGGCTAGCAAAGTGAGATGTGTTACCAGGGCTCTGGAGGGGAATAAGGTCTTGAGTGGATGAGTGAGCCTTGCATAATGATCAGATGCTCCCCAGTGCGTGAATTATACACCTGTATAGCACTGGCACTAGCAGGGATGGTTTGGAGGACCCACTGGCAGAGCGCAGATGGCCGCCGGATTAAGATGAAGAACACCATAAATATCAGAGCGGAGGTCAGTTGGCATGACTACAGTCCCAAGAATTTATCGACAGTTACTGGTCGATTATCCTGAGACTGGCCCAGAAAGCCCTTATCAAGAAGATGTTAAGAACTGTCTTAAAATGAAGATAGTGTAACACAAGATGCATTCGCTAGAAGAGACCCCAATGACTTGCAGATTGGTGACTTGCTGGCAGAATGAAGTGTGGAGATTGGATGTATACGCGCAAAACAAATGGCGAGGGCAGATCCTGGATGTAGCAAAGCACGTTCCCCCGCCTACGTCCTCAGGAGGTTTGCTCAAACCTCAAGGAAGGGAGGATGGCAGGCAGAGAACCTCACCCTCGGCCTCTTTCGAATGCGCAGAAAGCAGAGGTTCGAGACGGCGTGCGTGAAAAAACTGCAAGAGTCAACTGGGACAGCCAAAGGGGAGTCATCCAAAGAGAAGGGTAAGACAACCTCGAAATAAGTCCCGCACGACGAAAGCCTCGTAAGCAGCACTAAAAGTCCGAAAGAGATGGACAGAGGTGCCGTCCCCTCCACCTCGCAGGACGAGAATAGAAACACCCTAGGTGACCCCTGAGAGGAATGATTTTCGACTGCGGAAAGACGACTTCCCTGGTAAGCTCCAAAGCGTGGGCGCTATGACCATTCCGGTGAAGTTGCAGGGTACCCAATTGGCAGAGGTGGTCGGAAGGGCGCGAAAGTGCTAGCCCTGGGTAGATTTCTGGCTGGCACAAGATGTATAATCAACACGGAAGTAAGTGAAGAAAATGCGGACCTTAAAACTAAAAACCATTTAAGATGCCCATTTCCTTTGCCAACTAGATGGATCAGTTGGCTGGAGGGTTGCCCGCACGTTTTGTCACGGAACCTAATAAAAATTATCATGGGAAGATATGAGAACCTCTGCGTTTTTATTGTGGTCACCTGGATGGAGCATACCATTAATACTGGGATTTGCCATGGCTGCGCGTGAAACTGTAACTCCCCAGGTGTTAATCGTGGAGAAAGGGTTGTTCGCAGTACGCAGACGCAAGCAGCGACTGGGGAGAAGAGGCTACTGGGGCAGATCCCTCGCGAAGCCTGTAGGACAAATATGGAAATAGCTTCGACACGGTAGCAGAGATCCCGGTGACAAGGGAGGCGGACACAACCATTCCCTAAGAGAGTCATTGGGAATTTTAAAAGAAATGTTATGGAATGAGAGGCCCAGATGAGCTCTCTGCCTCTACCGCCACAGACTGTTGCTATTGAGATTTGTCTGCCTGGGGTGAAGCTAGCCCGAAACCAAAAGTTTACCAATGACGCAACTGGTAATTTGGAAGAGCTAAGGATTGTTCTTATAAGAGATAAGAATGCAATGAACGTGTGCTTCATTCACCTGCTAGACCCAGGTGAGCGGCCCCAGTGTTTGTCTGCGCGAGTGAAAGAGAAAGATGGTTCCAAACACCTGGTGGGTAATTGCCAGAAAATTTGAACGCTAGTTTCTGTGGAGAAAGCGTGTACCCCCTTGCTTTGATGAAGACAGTTGCCCATGTTAGCGAAGGGGTAAGAGTTTTCAACGAAGTGGAATTTGAGAGACAGTCATACTAACCGACGAGTATTCATAATTAAGAGAATGGGAATTGAGTGGAAGAGATTCGCTTTTAAACTGCCCGATTGGGTTTGCTGTCCAATTCCAACGTGTCTTGGCCTTTTTGGTTACGGACGATGGCCCACAGCTCGTATTCATGTTCAAATGATAATAGTGCATTACATGAACAACTTGTATAACAGGGGGGTTCTGGTTTACTCTTGATATAATCCTTATCTACACGGAAACTTGTGATGAACAATTTGATAACTAGTGCGGTCGTTGTTATCGGAAACTGTGTGCCCGCTAAGTTGTATGCTAAAGTTGGTCAAAGGTGTGAATCCTACCAAGACAAAATTGTCCTTTTGGGATATTCGCATGTTTCAATCTGAAGCGCATAGAAACTGGATCGCAGAACAGGTGCGTGCTGTTTTGAATGTGGCTCCAACGGCACGAACAGAAACACTCTCAAAAGCTTTTTGGATTTGCAAAATTTTACGGCAATTCATCCCGATGTTTGCTATAGATAGCAATGCCCATCAACAAATATCTTAAAAACACACAAGAGGGGAGGTGAAGCGCAAGGCCAGGAAGACGCTGGAGTGGTCCATAGAGTGCCAAGCACTTTTGAAAAGCTAACAGAACGACTGTTTGCTGCAAGACGCATGTGCGCTGAAGCACCCGGATATGAAATCCTTTCGTGATTCAGGCCGATGCAAGGATGTGGCTATTGGAGTGGTATTACTGCTCAAATCACCATGAGAAGGAACTTTTAGCAGACCTTGGTGCGTAGCACCTCCGTAAGCTTGTCTGAAACAGAGAGAAGATGGGCCGTCTGGAGAAAGAAGCTTTTGCAGTATCGTCTGCGCCCTTGATGACCTGGAGACATTTCCTGGAAGGTGAGCAACAACACCAAGTTTGAGTATGGACTGATCATACAAAATTTGGAAGCCTTAAAAAGTGACCGCACCGGGAAGCGTGCTCCCCTTAACAAGTTCGCTGGGCCAGTACTTATAAGCGGTTCAATTGTCTCATTTTGAAGTACATTCAAGGGAAGAACTGTTCATGGCGGTGATGCTCCTTCTCTCAGATACTACCCCGAATTAATAGTAATGTCGGCCAGGCAGGTGATTGAGCCCAATATTGCTTCATCAACGTAAGCATGTTACCGGCCCGCCCATGATTAGGCAGAGCCCAAGAAGAAACAAGATGGATTTATGCCAAAATGACCTATACCGCGAACAATTAAAAGACTTTAAAACGGACGAGTGGTTGCCTGGCTCATTCAAGTGAGACTATACAGTTGACGATGCTTGGTCTTGGGTGGGGACCAAAGTTTGTATTCCGCAGGTGAACTGATACATCATGAGTTAAACTACAGACAGGCACCAATGATGTTCTAAAGGCAGATCTGGCCTTTGGATTTTGTGAAGACCGTCTACATCTGGTTAAGCGCAATTCTGGTGGCCTACTTTAAAGAAGGACACTGAAACTTATGTAGCTAGCTGTCCAGTTTATGCTTCTGGGCAAAGAGACCTCCTGGTAAGCCAGAATAGGACTGTTCCAAAATGTAGCTCAGAACAGCCCCTGAAAGAATCTCTATGGACTTTATAGTAGAATTACCTGAAAGGCGCCATGGAAACACGGTCATGCTCGTGGGTAGTACCCGATTTGTTTTCCAAACAAGTACATTGCGTCCCTTGTTCCAAGATTCCATCTGCTAAGACGCCTGGCTAAACTTGTTTATTTCACATATCTATAGGTTACATGGCATTCCGCGGAACGTATAATCTCTGACAGAGGGTCCAGTTTACTCAAATTTTTGAAAAGAGTTCCTGAAGTTGATAGGCTCGGCCGGGTCTAAGCTCCACCCCACCACCTCAAACCAATATGGGCCTGTGAGAGGACTATGCAGTGTTAGACCAGTATCTTAGATGTTACATAAATTATCAACAAAGATAACTGGTCCGACTTACTACCATTTGCCGATGTGGCATATAAACAACTCCGTACACAGCTAACTACTGGATTTACTCCATTTAAAGTGGCTTCAAGGACAAGATTTCGTACCCATACCTGAACTTCCTCATGAAAGCCTAACATCCATTCATTGGATGAATGGATAACTCAACTCCAACTTAACTGGCCAGTGACACGCAAAGCCTTAGATGAGGCACATCAAAGCTCATAAGAAGTTCGCGGACAAGAAAAGAATCTCCACAGAAAGAAATAAAGTGGGCGACAAAGTTTTCCTGTCCACCCAGATACCTGCAGACCACTCAAAAGTCAAAAATCTTGGTCCTATTAGTTATTTGGTCCTTTCGGACGATTGAACGGATTATAAATTCCTGTAACATCCATGAACTTACCCAAAACTCTTCAACGAATTCACTTCCGGTGTTCCCATGTTAGTTTGCTAAAACTCTGAACATACTTCTGACTTAAGACGCCATCCAGGCTGACCCTCCCATACAATACTGATTGAGGCGACAACATTTGAAGTTAAAGAATTTCTGGACTCTGCGCAAATGGAGGGGTCGACCCGTAACTCAGTATCTTGTAGCCTGGAAACATTTCCCTTCTTCACAAGCCAAATGGGTTAACAAAACCCGACGTTAAAGCCCCTAAGTTGGTCAACGGCATTTCGTTCCAAGTATCCTGATAAGCCTTAGGATTGGTGGTTTTTTGTAATTAATTAATGACTTAATAATGTGTCTTTATATTTTCTCCTCTCTCCCTTTTTAGATTAGTGGTTTCCTTTTTCTAGGAGGGCGAATGTCAGCCTTCAAGATCTTTACTATTCGTGTTTTTGCATCTTTCGGCTGCTGTCATAAGAAATGGGGCGGAGGGGAGGTAGGACAAGTCTGGGAAATGAGCCTGGAGGTGTTATATTCTTCTGTTGTGTAAAGAGTGGGGGGGGGGAGCATGCAATACAGTTAGGTTTCTATTTTCTCACTTAGCTTTCTTTTTTCTCTGCACAACTGCAACCCGTTATCAAAGTATGCCAAGGTCACAGACAGAGGACTCATCATCCACCTGAAGATGCCTCACACTGATCATGACTCACATAACTTCTAATTGAAGTTATCATGCTGAACTATTGGGGTGGGAATACTTCCATCAACTTTGTATATGTGAGTTGCGCGCCTAATTCTCAGATTCGAATTTCTGTTTGGTTGCTACCATTCACTTTTCAGTAAAAGATATCTTTTCTCTAACCTAAAAGAGTCTAGAGTGATTTCTTGTCCTGGATTTTGAATGGAGCTCCGCCTGACAAAAGGTTCTTTTTCAAAAGGCAACTGGACTTTTCATAATGTAAGATGTATGATGGAGAAAGTAAAAAGAATAAGAATATTCATCTTTGTTTTGGTGGCTGCATCCAAACCTTTGATAGTACAGCTCATGTAGGAAGGCAGACTATATTAAAACTAGTAAAAGGCAAAGGTTCTGCTCACACATACGTGCTTGTTTCCAGCTCTAGGGGGTAGTGCTCATCTCTGTAACAAAGCCGAAGAGCCAGTTTTGTCCAAAGATGTCTCCATGATCATGTGGCCAGCATGGCTAAATGTCATAGATGCACAGAACGCTGTTATCCTCCCACCAAAGTGGTCCCTATTTTTCTACTTGCATTATTACATGCTTTCTAACTGCTAGGTTGGCAGAAGCTGGGACAAGTAATGGAGCTCACCCATTATGTGGCACTAGGAAAGCCGACCTTTCTGATCAGCAAGCTCAGTGTCTTAGCCACTGAGCCACCACATCCCTTAAAACTAGTAGGTTTACCAAAACTCTTGATTCTTCTTCTGAGAAATCCTTAAATGAACATGGAATTATTATAAGTCTTGGACTACAAGACCCAGAATTCCTGTTCAAAACAGGAAAGGGAATGAGCCAAGTATACTGTACATACTGTCCACCTGTCCACCAAGTATACTGTACATACTGTCCACCTGCCTATTTAAGATCTAAAGTAAATATAATTGTGTTACTGAAATTTGTTAATTAAAAGTATTGTTGAACTCCAATGGGAAATAAACTATTGCCCTTGCTTAACAAGGATTGGCAGGGATGGAGATGAAGCACAGGGTGGCTCTGTGTGTGTGTGTGAGAGAGAGAGAGAGAGAGAGAGAGAGAGAGAGGGAGGGAGGGAGGGAGGGAGGGAGAGGGAGAGAATGCAGGGTAGCCAAAAGGGAAGAAATGGGGGATAGGTGAGGGTGAGTTGAAGTATAGGAACAGACACCATGTTCTCCCATTTTGATCACATTTTCATGGAGGAACTGCATCAACCATAACTTCAGGGAACATTCATAATTACAATTTTCAGCAGTGTCCTATAATTTCAAAATATCTGTAAGAGAAGACTATCTGTAATGCCTGTCTTTTGAGTATTAGTCACAACCTCTGGGTAGCTCACTGATAACAAACTGTTAATTAACTTGCGACACAAAGCACAGCAGAAATTCTTCCCGATGTGACAGTCCAAGCAGAACCCTTTGGCAAAATGGACAGAATGAAAGTGCTAAAGTTGTTTTTTTCACAGATATATCTCTGCCTGCAGACTTTGTAGGGAGTTTTCTTACAGTAAATTTCCATCAAACGCATATATGGCATGGATACGCACTTGGCAATAACACCCAGCCGAGAGAAGGAGGGTGTTCAACATCTTTCTTAGCTTCTGTCAGCCCTGACTGTGCAGTAAAATGGGTGAAACTATGCATCTATTGCAGTGGAATTGGATTGAAACCTGACATTTAGAAATTAGTATTTAGTATCAAAGTTTGCCAACTGCTATGCTGTGAATTATGTCCTTGGAGAATTGTGTTCTTTTTTGGGGTGTTTATAATTGGTTTTTTAAGCGTTCACTAAAATGAAGTACAACTCTCCATTCTATTGAACTTTGTCTCATGCAGGGATGTCAAACTCACATCGTCATAGCGCCGACATATCGGGACTTTTCCCGCCTTTGCTAAACCAGGTGTGGGCCTGGCCAGCATATGATGCATCCAGCCCACAGGCCACAAGTTGGACAGACCTAGTTTCATGGCTACTTCTCTGTATGGGCATTTACTATCCATAAACTCTCTAGTAAGCTTCTTCCAAAAACATTTGCCTCCTTTTTAATTCAAGAAATAAAAGTTAAGAGAAATCCGTTTCATAATTGATTTCAGTATTTTATCAGCAGATATCAAAAACATTTTCCAGGTCTAATGAAGCCACCACAGATGCTTGAAACATTTTCAGAATTTCTAAAACATCCATAAATAATCTAGTGTTATCAGAATCTTAATGTCTTTTCATAAAAGCAGACTGTGCAGAATATATTATTGATGTAGTACTTTCAACAGTGTACAAACTAAAGTCGCAAACAAGATTTTTACATCTACCTTTAACAAAGATATTGAAGAATAACTAGCATGCTGGGAAGCAAGCAAAGTGATAAACATTAGCAGCAAGGTTATGTATTATTGAAAATTGGTTTGGATTAAACTCTACTGAGATTGAATTATGATGTTGGGGAAGGGAGGGAGGGAGGAAGGGAGGATTGAAGGGAGGGAGAGAGGGAGGGAAGAAGGGTTTATAAAATCATGTATATTTGCATATTTTTGTAATAAATATCCACACTGAACAATTTTTATAGATGAATAACCAGGTCTTAGAAAGGTAATTTGGAAACAAATTAAAACAGCAGCTCCAAATGACATCCAGGAGCTCTTGACATCTACCTTGCTATACTGATCAATGAAAGTACTGGACTTTTAATTTTCTATTGAATAATTGTCCAAAGCATGCATTTGCAGATTTCACTGTATCCCTTTGACTCTGCTGTTTGTAACAATCTGTTGATAATAAGGTAGTATGGTGTGAACCAAATAAATCAGTGTTTGTTGACTATTTGTATGTAAGTGTGTGTGTGTGTGTGTGAATATTTCTAGTTTTGTCTTCATACATCTTCCTCCCCTCATCTTCTTCATTTTATGAGCTACTTCTCATAATAAAAGATAGCAAATTAATTTCTAAAACAAATATAACACAAATATAATTAAAAGATTATAAACTAATATCGTTTCAGCAGCCATTTCCTTATTTAAAATCCTTGTGAAGCTGGTGTTGTTTTATTTCTGATGTTCTGGCAGAATATTCTTCTTGGCACACGTTAGAGGAATTAAGATTAACATCACTTTATATGAAAAGTATACAATGTGATTATTTAGAAAGTAGGCAGTTGTGATAATAATTCCCTAGTAACCCTATGGTTACTACCTCAAATCTAGAAATAACAGAAAGAAGAGCAGCTGATATTTTATTTAGCATTGGTATATCAACCACATTTGCAGTTAGGCAGCATCTCAAAATGTGCTTATGCTTATTTGATAAAATAACAGGATAACAGAATTGGAAGGACCTCTAACGTCCTCTAGGCAAACCTCCTATTCAGGCAGGAAGCCCAGTGCCAGTTCAGACAAATGGTTATCCAATCTCTTCTTAAAAACGTTCAGTGTAGGAGCATTCACAACTTCTGGAGGAAAGTTGTTCCACTGATTCATTGTTCTCACTGTCAGGAAATTTCTCTTTAGTTCAAAGTTGCTTCTCTCCTTGGTTAGTTTCTATCCATTGCTTCTTGTCCTGTCCTCAGTTGCTTTGGAGAATAACTTGACTCCCTCTTCTTTGGGGCAGCCCTTGAGATATTGGAACACTACTATCATGTCTCCCCTAGTCCTCCTTTCCATTAGACTAGACATACCCAGTTCCTGCAACCATTCTTCATATGTTTTAGACTCCAGTCCCCTAATAATCTTTGTTGCTCTTCTCTGCACTCTTTCTAGAGTCTCAACATCTTTTTTACATCATGGCAACCAAAACTGTATGCAATATTCAAAGTGTGTTCTTACCAAGGCATTATAAAGTGGTATCAATACTTTATAAGTGAGCTTGATTCTATCAAAGTAAAAAAAAAATTGTTTCAACAGAATTTAAAAAACGTTGAGATGTATTATAGCTTTTTATCAGATTACTGGATTACTACTTAAGGATTGGATATTCATTTCCCTCCCAATATTGCTGAAATCTTCACAACTGTCACAGTAGAACCAACAGATTTCAGAGGTTTTCTAAAGACAAGTTGTTTCTCTCTTCAGATTTTTTCTAAAGGCTGAATATCTTTTATCAATGGAGGCAGTTCAGAGACTGCTTTGAAAACAACTCCAAAACAAGGGGTGAAATACAAATTTAATTGAAAGTTATAAACATATTTGACTTATATTTCAATTTAGTTTCAGTTCTAAACAGGTTTGACAATAGCAGCTTGAGAAATAATTGTCAACCTATCCACTTACACAGACAAATGCTATGAATGTTTCATGAGATTGCAACTGTCAGGGAAGGACACATAGAAATTACCCCTCAGGTCTCCAGAGTTTTAGCATGTCTTCTTTACTACTTCCTTTTGGATTTTAAGGAAACACCTATAACAAAACCATTTCTTTTCAGAAAGATGCATCAGGGAAATCAATTGCTTATAAGTTGGAATGACGAGTTCCCAATCTGTGACAAACCAATGTTGAAAGAACCCTTCCATTTGGGAATTGATTTTTCAAAGGTTTATCAAAGCAGAGACCTTTGTATGCTAAAACATATTGCCTCCCTGTTTATTTTCTTGCCTGGGTCCTCTTAAACTTAAACAACTCAACACACTGATCTTTCTTTGCAGCTAGGTTCTTGGCCTCAAAAATTGAAAAACATCAGAAGCAGCACAAAAGTTCTTTGTATTCTTTGTTTTTTTATATTACACTAATGGTTGGTCCTCTTTTGTTAATCATGCTTGGAACCAATCAAGAAGATAGATTGCTGTTCTCTACATGTATGAATTCTTTACTGACAATCTCAGGTAGCCAATCCTCCTTTGGAGGAGTACAGAGGTAAGCTGAAGAAGGAATGCAAGAATGATAAAGAACACAAACCCAACCCTGACAAAAAGAAGAGGCTGAGAAAGAAACTCAGAATAAATCTGCCTTAATTCTCTCCTCTTCTCTCCTCCATCATGTCTATATATCTATTTTGTCTTTGAGGAGGGAAAGGGAAGCTCTGTTAGGGTTTCTATTTACCGCAGTAGAACTCTAGTAGACTTTGTGGTATATGTTTCTTGATCTAGCCTACCTTCTAAGAATAACATCTTCCCTAAGAGTTATCCAACTTTTTCCTTTTGCATATCATCTTCTGCCCAGCACCATTCTGATCCTTATCTCATCTTCTAACATACACCAATCCTAAATACCTTTAACCCAATAACCTGCCAGCTGAATCCATTCTATGGCACAACATCTTTATGCCACTATCTCACAACCACAGTCAACTCCCTACTCCACCGCACTCGTCCCTGGTAATACATTTGAGCTAATGTCACTTGGCAGCTTCTTAGCTATTATAATCAAACCTATAATCGCACATTCTTCTGTCTTCTCAGATCTCAATTTTTTTTCATCAAGAAAGAAAAGATATTTACTTTTTCCAGTCCAAATGTGAAGCTCCACTGTTCCTGTATCATAGTCTACTCCAATTCTTATCGCTTCTCCTTCTCCTTTATTTTATTTCCAATCCCTGCTTCACAGATTTTTTTCACTGTCTGTTGTCTTTCATTAAAAAGCTACAACAACAGAAGTGCTATGTAACATTCTGTGACCTTGCCTATAGATCATTATTGGAGATAAAAAGGCTTTTTCTCAGGATGATAACCAGCCCAAAGTAAGTTTCGGGGCTTGGCTAACGAAAACACACTAAGGGATCCAACTGCAAAAGACAATGAATATTAGTTCAAATTTCCTTCTCAAAACATCACCTCCTCTCCCCTCCTCTCTTCCATCTTATCTGCACATCTATCTTGTCTTTGTTTTTTTTTTAATTTTTATTGGTTTTTAAAATGAACATAAACAAACAAAACATAAAAACATCAAGTCATCTTCCATATATATACATACAGTGTGCCAGTTGGTTTCCAACTGTGTGCCAGTTGTTTTGTGTTTCCATTTCGTAGTCTTCAATTACAATTACATTGTATATAATCTCATATTTTCATGATATTAAATATTTTCATCAAATATTAAATACATTAATATCATTATTAATCAATCATTTGACTGTACTTTTATTCATTCATACTTTACGAAATATTTTACTTAATTTGTTTTATGACAGTTCATATTATCATCCCAAATCTATTCTAGAATCATTTTGTAGATATAATAAAAGAATACATCTTTGTATATTTAGTATTTTCTAAAAGTCTACATATTTCATTACTATATTTTATTGTCTAACTCTTGATAGAATAGATCCCAAATTTTATAAAATTGTTTATTATCTTGTTCTCTTATTTCAAATGTCAATCTACTCATTTCAGCACATTCCAATATTTTCTTAATTATTTCCTCCTGTGATGGTGTTTTCTC